>JAOTOM010004742.1:0-190000 GCA_034440615.1 Ashinkailepas kermadecensis | reverse complement strand
GGACACTCCTGAAGAGAGGAGCATCCCAGCAGTTGTACACTCCTGAAGAGAGGAGCATCCCAGCAGTTGTAGGGACACTCATGAAGAGAGGAGCATCCCAGCAGTTGTAGGGACATTCATGAAGAGAGGAGCATCCCAGCAGTTGTAGGGACACTCATGAAGAGAGGAGCATCCCAGCAGTTGTAGGGACACTCCTGAAGAGAGGAGCATCCAATCAGTTGTACACTCCTTAAGAGGGGGTACCCCAGCAGTTGTAGGGACACCCTGCAGAGAGACGCACCCCAGCAGTTGTAGGGCATCCTGGTCTTGTAAGAACACTTCTGTGCAGTACGGAGTCGCCAATACCAAACAGTTCTATTCAGCCCCGCCCAGGCAGTCTGAAATAGAGATGCGCGCCAGTAATTGCATGGGCATCTTGTGCTTGTAAAGGAACGGGCACGCCTCTAATGAGGAGCACCGCAACAGCTGTAGGGACACCTGAATGTAGGATCATCCCAAAAGCTTTAGTGGCATTCTGGCCTTGTAGGAACACTCCAGTGCAGAAGCACCTAAGCAGTACACCTAAGCAGTTGTACGGGTCTGGGCACCTCAGCAGTAGAGGTGCATCCCCGAAATTATAGAAGCATTTTGGATTTGCATGGGCGCGTGAACCTCTCCAGAGGGCACTCCAGAAGTTTGTACTGGTGGAACTTTTGCAAATCGAACAATAGTAGGTTTTTTTAATCTCGAAAAATGCAATAATGCATTTTGATAAAAACACACGTTCGTAATCAGCACATGCTCAGCTTTCGAATGGCATCTGTTTCATCTTTCGAGCATTCCGATCCCTTCCGAAGAACCGTGACTGAACGTAAAGAACATCCCTTGGATTCTAAAATGCATTGACTGAGGTCCAAGGCGTTCTTATACAACGATCAACCGTTTAGAGTTTTACTACTTGTGAATAGATATGGTGATATTACTTGATAAATGGCAATTCAATATACTGCATTAAATAGTACCCAATCTATATTCAATGATATCAGCTGTCGCCGTGATGAAGTACTTCATCAACTGCCGCCGTGATGAAATACTTACTCAGCGATAAGCTTCTCTATACATCAATCGCCACCTGCCCTATATCTGTTGAGGATCTTAGTAAAGCTGCTGGCAGACTCAAACGTCTGAAGGCCCGTAACTGGGACGGCATGCTTCCTGGTCACTTGTTGTGTCTGCAACCGAATGTCCAGGCTGCTATAGCTGTTCCTTCTAATGCCATGGGAAACCACTCATGCACTCATGATAATCTGATCGTTTCGTTGCTGGTTTTCGGTGTCAAGGTCGAGGTGGTCGGCTGAGTGCTGCGTCAAATTGATAAGCAATGGTCCTCTCTACCAGCATATAAGGTTACTGGAACTCATTCTGATTAAAAATTAGAGCCTTTCCTGCGCACGAATGATGCCCAATCTGCCATTTAGACCGCAGACTACCATCCAGTCTGCTTACATTCTCAAAGAAACCATCAACCACTACACTAAGCCGGGTAGCCCAGTGCACACATACGTTCAAGATGCCAGTGAAGCATTCGATAGCGCTTATCACGCCAAGCTTTTCCGCATCCTTGCAGAGACAGGAGTGATCGTCTGACGTATCCTAGCCTTCTTATCAGTCGGTATAAATCCCAACAGATTGGTGTCAGGTGGTCCAGAGGTTGACCAGAGTCATTTTCTGTCCAGAATGGTGTCATACAAGGTGGCAATCTTTCTCGTCTTTTACTGATGGCTCGTCACTAGAACTGGGTCATAATCAGCAGTCTAGTATCGTAGAGTGTTTGCTGACTCGATGGGTATCACATTTGATGTCAAGAGACTGTTTGCATGCCGTTCAACCCGCAGAAGCCATACGCTGCTTCACATCTAGTGAATACCAGAGGAACATGCATTGTACTGAATGGGGTACAACTAGCGTGTGTTGAGCAGCTTGAATACCTGGAACATGCGTTTGGATGTCACTGAGTGACATGCTGATATGGGAAGAAAAAGAGATCAATGTAGTATAGTATGACTAGGGTTTATGCGACACTATGCTTTGTGTGACACGAAGCTTTGTGTGACACTAGGCTTTTATGTGCGACATTAGGCTTTGTGTGACAATATACTTCAAAGCATAGAGCCCAACCCTGCATGGCTGTGAATTGTGCAACACTCTGTGACAGGAGAGCATTTCGGAAACTGTGTGCGGCCCACTACTCGTGCCTTAAAGGGCTGGTTGTTGTTCCTCGCTCTCCTCCCCATCAGGAGCTGTGTCACCAACTGGAGCTCCTGCCATGCCACATGTTGGTGGCCAGTAGGCAGTTTTTTGTGCACAGGCTCATGTCCAGCAAAAAAACAGCATTGTAAATGCATTAAGTGGTAGCGACGTTGCTCGGTCGGATATCCTTGCGGTGAACCGCTTCAGCATCCGGCAGGAAAATGAGCAAGGCCAATGTCCATGGACCTAGCAGTAACCAGCACAAGTGATGTGATGAACACATTTATATCACGTGTGTCCCGGATTGTCCACGACAGAAGGGACCAACGTTCTGTAGTTGACCTTGGCTAGGGTCGAAGACTGAACGACTATGTGTTGGACTCTGTTTTGTGAATCGCAACAAAGATTTGCACGAGCTGCATGATGCACGAGCTGCATGGCCACTGCAGTCGATACGCCCATAAACCCCAAAGATCTGCACTAATGGGGTTGCGCAGTAAATGTCATTAGCAGTGCTATTATTATACAAGCCACCACTATAGTGTGACAGTTCAAAGTCCACCACGAACGTTGTACACTCTGAAGACAACGCTCAGTAGACGCTTGACTATGCCATTACTTACTACTTATACCACTTATGCCACTACTTAACTACTTTCGCCACGGAACACCTCACTAGCACATGCACCAGCAACGCAACGAGAGCATGGGGAGAAAACAACTGACTGTTAATGCTTGCGGCGCGTACTGACATCAGACAGCTTCAAATTCTACAAGTACTGTACATTCGGAAACTCTACCCGGAAATGAGAAATCCAGTGAAGTCGTGTGTTATACTATAATTGTGTGCATAATTGCTTACTGTGTTATTATTTCATGCTCGTCATAACAATGCTTGTATCGATTGTGACATATTTTCGAGCTTCATGGAGCGTATTTACACTGCTATATATTATTTGGTCTGTATACTGCAACTGCCATGTCTGACGGTTGCATGTTTTCATGTCGTGCGATTCGAATTTCAAGCTGGATCATACAATTTTAAATAGTTTTTCTTGTGATGACCACTGTCGCTGAAACGTGAATAATAATGCCACTGGCGGATATAGATCATTTTCAGGGGAGAAACAGGGGGCAGCCCATCGGCTTCGGCAAGCTTCGATCAGCTGCCAAATCCTGGCGGGTGTTCTGGAAAAAAGGTTCTTGAGGCCGGGGGGACGGGGTGCTGCGCGGTCGTTATACCTCCATCCGGTTTGGAGAGCAAAATACATACTGGCTGTATCCAGCGAGTATATTTATTCCGCACCAAAGGGATGCGAGGTCAAATGACTTCACATCTTCACACTTCACACTTCACATCAAGCAAGGGGTAGCATGACCACATTACCTTCCTCCTGGATCCGCTGGTGAATAATGCCATGGATGAATAGCGTTCTTAAGTTGACTTCTCCACTCGACAAAGAAACCAAATCAAAAGCCAAAAATTGAAGGATGCGCAAAAAGCTAATACGAGCCAAAATGACTATAGGCTTCAGTCACACAGACATGCGTAGACACACACACAGGTACACACACAAACACACACACACACACACACACACACACACACACACACACACACACACACACACACACACACACACACACCCACACACACACACGTATGTATGAGGAGCATGAGAGAACGAGACCTATATAGAACAAACATATAGCTATAGATAACAAGCATATACTACATAAAATAACATAGAACTATACTTATATAGAACGAATTGGATGTGTTAGGACAAGGCAAGGCAACGGAGCAGTTGAAGACTATAGTCGCATACAGACGGGTGCTCTCAAAAGTGACCTTTCAACTTACTCACTGTTTATTTGACCTTGTGAATCACAGCCAAGAGCTCGTAAAATTAATTTTCTGGCTCTTTGCTAATTGTCATATCTCAGTTCTCATCCTTTGTGAATTATTCTGCTTTTCCACCTTGGCGACTGTTCAACCTGTTCTTTTTCCAGGCGATTACGGATTGTATTTCGTGCAGATGTGGTCGCACTCTAGCCACTCTATCTGCTTTATATCTGCCTTTTTGTGCAATTGCCAGTCATTATGCTTTGTGGTGAACGAATGTCTGCAACGTATGCGTGCGTACGTGATTGGATATCTTGTATAGTTGTAGTGTAAAGATTAAGAATTTAAACATTTATTCAGTACATTGCTTTGGTAGGACAACTTTGATACGCTAGAACAAACACGATGCAATGGAACAGTTCAAGCCTGTAGCGGTGTCCAAACATACTCTGACGAAAGTGTTTGCTGTGCGATTTAATTAATCTTGCTTTGATCTTGTGACGCAGAACCAAAAGGGCGTACAATTCAACTTCTGGCCTAGGACCCTTTTCCCCCTATGCAATTTCTTCTCCTTCGCCACTCTAACGAATCTCCATTCTGCTCTTTTTCCAGGCGATTACGGAGTATATTTAGTGTAGAGGTGGTCGTGCTCTAGTCACTCTATCTGCTCAGTATCTGCCTTTTTTGTAAACTGCCAGTCATCGGTGTGTCGAGTAGTGTAGTGACCGTGCATTTGTGTGTCACCACGCCGCCGCCCACGCACCACCGCCTCATTTGTGTGTCACCACGCCGCCGCCCACGCACCACCGCCTCATTTTCACCCGGCCGCCGGCCGTCCGCCCGCTCTAGTCCAGCACTAGCTCTCTGTGTGTCGGGCGCGTGTCGGGCGCGCCGCCGTCTCAGCCGCGTGGCGCGGCGCCAATGTAACGCGCTCGCGGCACGTCTTGCAGTGGGCGACCCGAGCAAGACAAAGTCGTCGCCCAACGGCGCCGGCGCGCCCGACGACCGGGCCGTGTACGAGAACCTGCCGTTCCACGGCATGCAGCAGCCGCCGCCCAAGGTGAGCGCGCCGCCCGCCGCTCGCCGCCCGCCGCCCGCCGCCCCATGACACCTGACGCCGCACAGATCGCGCATGGTGCTAACCAGTCCCAACTTCTCACGCGATCGGTGTCTCTCAACATTAACTTCTCGGCCGCGAGTTTGTTTGGCCGTTTCTACTGCCAATCGGTCTCATGTGGATATCACAACTCATGCCAACGGTGTTGTTCACGCGTGCTGCTGGGTGTCGGCGACCGCATCATAGAACCCCAGTCCATATTATTTGAGTTGCGCATGCCGCGTTGCCTGAGCTGCTGTGCTTGCTGCTTGGCTTGTGTGTGTGCGTGTGCGTTGTACGCCTGCACGGAAGAACGGCGTCTCGACGCGCCCCTCGGTTTGCATGGTTTTGTTGTGTTTCGCCCTGTAGGCATGCTTCTGTTTGCTTTCGCAGTCATCCGACAGCACCCAGACACGCCCGACCGACGCAAATCAAAGTCGACCGCCGAGCGAGCTCAGTCAGAACGGCTCCTCCGGCTACGGAAGCACCTTCTCGCAGGGCAATCCCCAGTACGGATCGATGCGCTCGCAACGCAGCTTCCAGTACGGCTCCACGCGATCGCAACGGGGCGAACTGGAAAGGCACGGCCAGCAGCTTCTGCCCATCCCACAGTCGCCGGACCTGCCAGAGACGCCTGTCACACACGACAAAACAACTCAGAGCGAGGCCAATAATAACGACTGCGATCGACCTACACCGCCCCAGCGAGGTCCGGGCGCCAAGCCACCCTACCATAATCTCAGCTTGCCGTACAGAGGCCACAGAGCGCGGCAACGGCAGACACAAAACCAGTCTGCTAGACAGCAACAGACTCAGAACCTGTCTGACCGACAACAACAGGCGCAAAGCGAAGCCGACCGCCAGCATCAGGGAGATTCGTTCGAGATGTGGGAACAGGTCTGTTTTGATTTTACGTTTCTTTTGCCTTTGTTTTTGGTTATGTGCGTCAGGCCCACCGCTTACTGCCAACACCCAGTTGCATTGTTCCTTGGTTTCTTTTGCTTTTGTTTTTGGTCTGTCCTTAGCCGATATTTGCTTTATCTGACTAGAAGTAGCTTGTTCACTATCCTTCTTGTATCATTCGTATTCTATACAGCACCCCCCTACATGGTCACGCTACCTCTCTCATTTATAATTCTGTGATTGTTAATATAATTACCGGAATTCAGGATACGCGTGCTCGCGTCCAGTGAAGCGCAACCACAAAACTAATAATCAAATATGTGCTCTGTCTTAAAGCAGGACGGCTGTGTCCAACTATTTCTGAGCACAGCCTGAGCGCGCCGTTGTTTTCTTTCCCAAGCTAAATCGCGAACTGTACGTGCCGACGTGTCTGGTATACGTCTCACGTGAGTGTCGAATGAGCTGGGGCAGCTGCCGAGCCAGGCGGTCCTGCAGCTCGTCCGTGTGTTAGCTCGCCGCCTGCATGGTGCACCGTACCAAGTCGTAGTGTTACCCTCACGGTCTCTCGCCTCCGGGTGTACTCCTGTCCTGATCTACCGTCCACAACCGGCACTTCATCGTACCCCTGTCCTGATCTACCGTCCACAACCGGCACTTTATCGTACCCCTGTCCTGATCTACCGTCCACAACCGGCACTCCACCGTACCCCTGTCCTGATATACCGTCCACAACCGGCACTCCACCGTACCCCTGTCCTGATCTACCGTCCACAACCGACACCCACCGTACCCCTGTCCTGATATACCGTCCCACGACCGGCACTCCACCGTACCCCTGTCCTGATCTACCGTCCCACAACCGGCACTCCACCGTACCCCTGTCCTGATCTACCGTCCACAACCGGCACTTCACCGTACCCCTGTCCTGATCTACCGTCCCACAACCGGCCGTCCACCGTACCCCTGTCCTGATCTACCGTCCACAACCGACACCCACCGTACCCCTGTCCTGATCTACCGTCCACAACCGGCACTCCACCGTACCCCTGTCCTGATCTACCGTCCCACAACCGGCACTCCACCGTACCCCTGTCCTGATCTACCGTCCACAACCGGCACACCACTGTACCACTGTCTTGATCTACCGTCCACAACCGGCACAATACTGTACCTCTGTCCTGATCTACCGTCCACAACCGGCACACCACCGTACCCCGATACACCAGTTTGATGTTAGTGATGTGCCATTGTTGCTATATACCGTCATCGGATGTGAAAATCCCTTGCGATTGGCAAGCTCTTTGCGCTAAGTCCATGCTTTGCATTCGTGAATGATGCATTCTGAATAGCGGCACACGACTAGGATGGCGGCGCCTGATGTCCACGGTCATCCTTGTCTTGGTACAATCAACATTTTCTGTATTTGTAACTTCCGGTGGCCATACCATGTTTGCAGCAGTACTACTCTGTATGACAGTTGTGAACGACGTCGGTAATTGCTGTTGCGCTTTGACCGCCGAGCACATTCTGCTGCGTATTTAGTTGTACTGCTCGGCATGTCCTCCACGGGAGTAAATTTGCTGGTCCGATTCCAGCGCCACGCACCTCTTGGTGGTGACGTCACATCGAAACCCTCTTTGTTGCTGCGTCTCAGAACAAGAGCAATGCAATTCAGACTAAGCATTTCTATTCATTAGCTTGTGCATTCGCACTTGTTGAAGTTGCCGGGTGGAAAACAGGACGAGGATTTTGAACGGCTTTCAAATGTCGATGCAGAAAGATCATTTGCAAAGCTTAATTCTGTCAAAACGGGGAATCATGGATCAGTGGTCTGCTGTAGGCCGAGGGGCTGTTGGCCACTTACCGTTAGCCACCGTTACCACCGTTACCGTTACCACCGTTACCGTTACCACCGTTACCGTTAGCACCGTTACCGTTAGCCACTTACCGTCCAAGCGAGCACTGTGCGAATGAAATCTGATTCATGCAAAATCCTGCGTTATGCGTCTGCACAGAGGCTTTACTACAAAGCGGCGTAACTCGGTGGCCCAGACATGTGTCGTCCCCCCAGGCGGGGCACGGGTTCCAACCCTAGTAGAGACGATATTGTTTGGCTCTGGCCAACTGGCAGTATGCCATCTGATCTGGTCATCGGTCATCAATGAATAGTCGACGTCAGTCTCGAACGACTCACAGCATGTGATCCAGGCGGGGAGAGTGCCAATGAATTAGAGTTGCAGGATTCAACAGTGGGTTCAGAGGCCATGCATTTATCAGCATGCCGTGAGTTAAGGTGAACTATGTTCAATAAAGCTGCGATATCAACACAGTTGACAGGTCTCAGGTAAAATACACCTCACGCTGTAGGATTGGTAGCTTAGACAAATGTTCACTCGAGCACAACTAAACCACAAATAAGCCACGCCGTCCTTTCTGGTGAAACTCCGCTCCACCGGGATTCTTGATTCTTAGGAAGCTGAGATGGTCTTCCATTGCATTTATCCCACTCCTAAAGCCACATGTTTTGTTTAGGCTTCTTCGCTCTCTAATAATGTAATGTGCGCTTACTCAGATCCCAACATGTGATAGTTTGTCCACATTTTGGAAACGCCCGGTACGTCCTCCCGCTGTGCCCTGCGCTTGCTCCCCTGCGTGTTGCACTAACCGCCCAGTCGACTGTGAGCGTGTTCTCCGGCGCCAGCCAGTTCTAACCGGCTGGCTATGGTGGCCGCCCCTGCCGCTGCAGAACCCGCCGCCCGCCCACCAGCTGGCCAGTCGCGGCTTCTACAGCTGCAGCCAGTCGCAGCCGCGGCTGCAGCCGCCGCTCGGCGAGCAGCTGCCGTCTGACCTGCGCTCCCTGCCGCACCAGCGGACCAGCTACCCGGCCGCAAACACGGCCATGCGGCCGCGGCCGCACGCAGGCCGGCCAGGCTCGCTGACGGCGCCGGCGGGCCACCGAGCGGCGGGTCACCAGCCGGCGGGTCACCAGCTGGCGGGTCACGCGCCGGCCGGTCACGGACCGGCGGGTCACGGACCGGCGGGTCACCAGCCGGCGGGTCACCAGCCGGCGGGTCACCAGCCGGCGGGTCACCAGCCGGCGGGTCACGCGCCGGCGGGTCACGCGCCGGCGGGTCACGCGCCGGCGGGTCACCCGCTGGCGGGTCATGGACCGGCGGGTCACCCGCCGGCGGGTCACCAGCCGGCGGGTCACGCGCCGGCCGGTCACGGACCGGCGGGTCACGCGCCGGCGGGTCACGCGCCGGTAGGTCACGCGCCGGCGGGTCACGCGCCGGTGGGTCACCCGCTAGCGGGTCACGGACCGGCGGGTCACCCGCCGGCGGGTCACGCGCCGGAGGGTCACGGACCGGCGGGTCACGGACCGGCGGGTCACGGACAGCCAGGTCACGCAACAACACCGACCGGCTGCAGTCCGTGCGGGCCCATGACGTACAACGTCAAGAACGGCACAGTGTACGCCGACCTGGAGTACGGCGACGTGTGTCGGGAGGCGAGCCGCGTGCAGAAGGACTACGTGCCGACCGAGTACGCCGTGCTACAGTTCTCCGGCGCCAGTCACGAGATAGACGTGTGAGGCGCCGGCCGCCCCCCCCCCCGCGCGGAGGCGGACAGAGGCGCGAGGGACCTGTCGACGGCATTGTTGACAACCGCCACAGTGTACAAATGACGGCCGTGGACTGGCGCCGCTGCGCCAGCGACTGCGTCTGTGCGCGCCACCGGCCGATTTTGACTGCTCGCGCTTGCCGTGTGTGCGTGCTCTGACAGTCCGTCCGCCTGCTCGTCCACTAACGATTCGCCAGACGAAGAGCAGGTGAGCGGTCACTGGTCACTCGGTATCTCCGTGCAGTACGTGCGTCGACGTGTGGTCTCCGGACCGGGCACATGTTGTGGTAACCTCCCGTGACACATGTCAATAGCTGTTGAACTAACCACCCGCGCACCCCGACACTTTCTCCGTTGCCCATCTCAGAAAGGCTTAGTGTGCTGTGCTCCATCGTTTGCCGTGGCTCGTCTTGGCTTCGCCTCTCGCCGGCGCCGCCTGATGTCAACTTTAACTGTGTTGGTTCTACAGCTGCTGTCCGACGAGGAGTTATCTGATGACTTCATGCTCTTCAGCCGCTTGGCCCATGGTCCGATATGGAGTATGCTGACGTGGACTACAAGTCCTACGGGCCCATCGACTACAAACAGGAGAGTCAGCGAATACTCTCCCAGAAGCGGTCTGACCAGGCGACCCCCCAGCCGGCCGCCCCAGCCCGGCCCCCTAAAGTCTCCTCCGTCTAATCACCGCTGACGTTGAGTGCAGTCTTTCATCCGGTGCGCTCGGACCGAGCGCGGCACACGCGCGCGCGTGACAGCCAATGTGGCGCGGTGGCCGGCCGCCAGACGGCGCTGGCCGACTCGCGAGCCGACCGGCCGACCTCCGTCGACACGGACGGCGGTGAACTGTCGGCCACCTCCGCGACTGTCAGCCTGCTCGCCGACCCGCCCCCGCGCGCCCCCGCTTCTCTTTGGTGGGAGGTTTGATGCGCGCCGGCGGCAGCGTCGCCGACTGACGCTCACGAGGCGGCGGCTGCCATGCCGGCCATCACGCGACAGTGTCGCTGTCGTGCCGGCCGCGGCCACCACGTGACAGTGTCGCCGTCATGCCGGCCGCGGCCACCACGGGACAGTGTCGCCGTCATGCCGGCCGCGGCCACTACGGGACAGTGTCGCTGTCGTCACGTGACAGTGTCGCCGTCGTGCTGACGCCGGCGAGGCGACCGGCGGCTGTCGCGCCGGCCGCGGCTCGTTGTTGAGCACGCTCTTTACATGCGCCACTTGTTGCCACACGCGTCGTCTGAGCTGGCGACGTGTCGCGCGTGACATGACATGACATGACACCGCCGCCCGTGGGCTGCGCGTGACTGGCACAGGCGCCGACCGTGTTGACGCGGCGCGGACGCGTGGGACGATTGTGTGTGATCGACAGCCGTGGATGTGCTGGTGTGGTGTGACGCTGGGGTGTGATGATGTGGTGTGACACCAGCGTGTGCTGACGTGGTGTGACGCTGGTGTGTGCTGATGTGGTGTGACACTGGTGTGTGCTGACGTGGTGTGACGCTGGTGTGTGCTGGTGTGGTGTGACACTGGTGTGTGCTGATGTATTGTGACGCTGACATGTGCTGATGTGATGTGACACTGGTATGAGCTGATGTGGTGTGACACTGGTGTGTGCTGATGTGGTGTGACACTGGTGTGTGCTATCTGCCCGTCGGCAGTGTATTGGGTGGCCGGGGAGCGTCACCGCCGTGTGTGTGTGTGGTACATACCATAAAACATGAGCTAATCTGCAGACTTGACTCGCGGCAGCGTATAACGGTCTTGAAAGTGTCATGTTAGACACTGTGGACTGTGTTGGCACTTCGTATGTTTAGCAACTAAAATAGTGGACTGTTATAACACGGCCTTTAATAAATCCGTATTTGTAGCCTTTGGTTTATCACAGGATTTCATGTATAAAAGGCGGTTGAAGCGCGCTCTCCACATATACAACCACATACCAGAACTGCAACACAGACGCACAGAAGCACTACTCAGATACCACTACAAAACGCAACTCACTAGCCAACACCCATGCACTGAGGCATTAAAAATCCGCTCCAAACGCAGACATCAACTCATGAAAAAGTACCATTCAAAACCACAATAGGATGCCGCATCCAACAACACGCAAGAAACTTACACCTCGCACTCCCCACCTCAAAACCACTCCCAACACCTAAAGCATGGTGGAAACACCAAACCCCAACAACACACTTCCTAATAGACAAACCAAAACGAACATACACAGAGGCAGAAATACAACAACTTTTCCTACAATTCATATCACAATACGCAAATTACAACATCATTTACACCGACGGCTCCAAATCACACACACAACAGACGGGCTCAGCGGCGGTGCTGTATACCAGACAAGCACCGCCCCGGGTCATCCTACGTGCCCGTCTGCCGGACACAGCATCCACCTACACATCAGAAATATATGCAATATATTCGGCCTATTGTACCATCTACAACACAAACATAGAACACAACATCATAGCCACAGACGCAAAATCCGCAATACAAAGCATAACACCCTACACCACTTTCAAACATCCCCTCATCCCCAAAATACTGCGCATACATAACAAACTAACCGCTCGACAACAGCCACTCCTCCTTTGGATACCAAGCCACAAAAACATACAAGGCAACGAACAGACAGACGCCGAAGCAAACATAGCAACAACACTACAACAAATCACAAACTGCCCACTTTCACAATCTGATTACTACCCCACAATACACCAGGCAATCAACAAACACATTCAACAAACATGGGACAGAACAGGAACACAACTCCACGATATACATCCCAAACACAAACATTGGCACACCATCAATCAGAACACCAGACTCAAAGAAAGGATACTGACAAGACTTCGCATCGGCCACACAGCACTCACACACTCCTACCTCATTCTACAACAACCACGACCTCAATGCACAACATGTCACCGAATACTTACAATCAAACACATTCTCATATACTGCACCAAGTACAACAACCAAAGACAACACATCACAACCTACTGCACCACAAACAACCTCCCACTAAATCTCACCACTCTTCTCAACGATGAACACCCAACATTACACGAACATATCTTCCACTTCCTTTCAACAACACGCATATTGGATCAACTGTGAAGGGAAAAAAAGAAAAAAGAAAAATAGGAACAAGAGGCAGAAGGGGAAAAAAATCAACATATGTGTAAACATAAATACATATATGAAGGAGAAAAGAAAAGAAAGAAAAAAGAAAAATAGGAACAAGAGACAGAAGGAAAAAAAATCAACATATGTGTAAACATAAATACATATATGAAGGAGAAAAGAAAAGAAAGAAAGAAAGGAAAAATCAACATATGTGTAAACATAAATACATATATGAAGGAGAAAAGAAAGAAAGAAAACAAAATCCATGATACCCGAAGTGCCTATATGTTTTCTTGCAATGTTCACTACAAGCAGCGATGACCCCCCCCCCCCCTCTGCACCCCATACCCCAAGCGGCACCGTCCGGACTGGCTTCTCTTCTCGTCATTCTTCACTACTGCGCCTTCATCACCATCACAACAACCAACAGCTTCAACTTCAGGACAGCCCATCACACCTCTACCCAGCTCTAATCTGTTACCTCCGAACTTCGGCACCATACTTCGAGTCAACCTAACCTATCCTATTCCTTCTACCCCCGACTACGTCGTTCCATTAACCACAATCCACCACCACGTTCATCTACACACTACCGGAGACAGCCGACATCACCACACGGTGGCAGGCTGGTAAAACTCACACACACACACACATAAGTGATAAGCTCCATTAAGTAGTGTACACCTGTGTATCTGCAACATGATGGCCAATAGAATGAACTTCCATTCACTAAACTCGACGTCTCCTCCTCCGGAGTACACTAATGAGAAACACAACGTTGTATTTGCTGCCGAGAAAGCAAATATAACACGACAAAGTTTCGCGATAGTGTAGGTTGTTTGTGTTTGGTGTTTAAGTTATATGTCCCCCCCCCGTTTCTGGGCCTGAATATGGTTCGGAAATGTTTTGCCACAACTACTCGAGATAACAAAGCATGTCGCATGTGCATATTTTGCATACCTAGCAGTTCGGATTCAAGAGAACGAAATGTTATCTGATCATATTACGAACACAATTCCATCTTTCGCGTAAAATGACTTACGAAAGTGAGTCCAATTCCTAGGAACGTAGGAATGGGACGTGTATAGAATGTCCCATCATTTTTTTTACCATCTAGGGGCATTCCGTTAACTTTCGGGACACTGCGAAGGGAAGATGAACTCCGCTATTAGCTATGCTAGTATATGCACCATACAACAAACAAACTGTAATAGGCACACATATTTAAGAAGTATATCAATTTTCTCCGAGACGGCATTGTAGAACAGGATTTTGTTCAGACCCAGTCGCCACTGTTGATAGGTCTGGTACTCGCTGCTACTGGTGCTTATTCCTGTTTCTGATTACCAGAATCATGTCGGTGATTCGCCATAATAGCTGTGACATAATCGCTAAAACGGCATGTCTCAGAGTAAGAACACTCACTCTCAAAAGCCAGCAACTATTAACGTGAACGAAGAAGTCCGAACATCTGTTCAACGACGTTTGGTTTCCACGTATATAGGTGCAAGTGTATACACCCGACACGACGCCTGACCTGGCCTGACCCAACACAAGTGTATACACCCGACACGACGCCTGACCTGGCCTGACCCAACACAACGCCTGACCTGACTTTGTGTCAGGTCAGGTCGAGTCAGGTCTGACTCGACACGACACCTGACCTGACTCGACACGGCTACAGACTGACCTGACCTGACTCGACACGACACCTGACCTGACTCGACACGGCTGCAGACTGACCTGACCTGACTCGACACGACACCTGACCTGACTCGACACAGCTGCAGACTGCCCTGACCTGACTCGACACGACACCTGACCTGACTCGACACGGCTGCAGACTGACCTGACCTGACTCGACACGACACCTGACCTGACTCGACACAGCTGCAGACTGACCTGACCTGACCCGACACAACGCCTGACCTGACTCGACACAGCTGCAGACTGACCTGGCCTGACCCAACACAACGCCTGACCTGACCTGACCCGACATGATTACAGTCGGCCGGATCATCCACACCGCGATCGCCAATGGCGTGGGAAGGCCCATTCCCTTTACTTTTAGAGGACGCTTCTGCTCAGGCCGACACCGCTATTTTCCTAACTTAGCCTGGAACCCATATGGCGTCCCAATCCAATGATCGAGAGGCTTCCCTGCAAATGTCACCAGTAGCCAACGTCAGAAAGCTCCACTGGTGATACACAGCATACATTGTGAGTACCGATGTAACCCGATGGCGGTGGCAGCAGCTGTCCATCCTGTCCGTGTTGGAATGTCGATGTTTGGTCCTTGACAAGGTGCTAACGATGCCAAGCTTAGACGTGTTAACCACCGCTCAACCGGATTACTTCTGATCTTCGCCTTACGGGGTTCTCAAATGGCCCGTTGCACCCCGAAAACCGACGTGTTGAGACCAAGCTGAATATGGCCAGGATAAAAAGTTTCGGGAACGTCAATTAAAAATACGTGTGATTCTGGCGGGGTCATCTGAGTCATAAGCGTCAGACGCTCTTATCATGGCTCATGCATGTTGCGAATAGAGGCAAAACGTTCTGCGCGAAATTGAAGAAGAAAAGACGAAAAGAGTGCACGTTTCCCACTTCCGGTTAGAGAACTTGGAGAAATCTGCTTCTCGTTAACTTTTCGTCTAGTGATGAATTTCAGTACCAAAATAATTACCTTGCTAACCATCAAAGTCAAACTGGGTCTGATAATATGAAACTGAACCCAACACATCCGAGTTGTCAAAGTCCCGACAACCGCTTGCCGCGCACTATGTCAGGTCAACATGTCGCAACATGTCCGATCAACATGTCGCTAAATTTCCGGTCAACATGTCGCAACATGTCGCAACATGTCAGGTCAACATGTCGCTAAATTTCCGGTCAACATGTCGCAACATGTCGCAACATGTCAGGTCAACATGTCGCAACATTTCCGGTCAACATGTTGCAACATGTCAGGTCAACATGTCGCAACATGTCCGGTCAGAATGTCAGAACATGTCAGGTGAACATGTCGCAACATGTCAGGTCAACACGTCGCAACATTTCCGGTCAACATGTTGCAACATGTCAGGTGAACATGTCGCAACATTTCCGATCAGCATGTCGCAGCATGTCCGGTCAACATGTCACAGCATGTTGGGTCAACATGTAGCATGCCAAATAAACATGCCGCAGTATATCTTCTCAACATGTCACAACATGTTCGTTCAACATGTCGCAGCATGTCAGGTCAACATATAGGAGCATGTCAGGTCAACATGTCGCAAAATGTCTGGTCAAAATGTTGCAGTTGTCAGGTCAACGTGTTGCAACATGTCCGGTCAACATGTCGCAGCATGTGAGGTCAACATTTCACAGCGTGTCGGGTCAAGATATTGGAGCATGTCAGGCCAATTTGTCGCAGCATGTCCGGTGAACATGTCGCAACATGTCCGGTCAACGTGTCGCAGCATGTCAGGGGTCAACATGCCCCAGCATGTCCACCGCGAGATCCACTTTCAGGCCAGATTCCCCGCCATAAAAACGGCGCCAGCTCATCTCACCACCACGCGACGTCTCACGGCCGCTGGAACCTCTCGTTCCGGGCGCCAGGCTGTCCGAGTCGATGGCCGGCCGTCAGACAGAAGCTGTACAACCAGCGCGTCTGATGCGCCCCCTCAGCCCCAATAACTAACCGGCCGAGCTGGCTCGACGCACCACCGAATGACTGCA
The DNA here is from genome assembly GCA_034440615.1 of Ashinkailepas kermadecensis. Classification (NCBI taxonomy): domain Eukaryota; kingdom Metazoa; phylum Arthropoda; class Thecostraca; family Neolepadidae; genus Ashinkailepas; species Ashinkailepas kermadecensis. Next base: position 173,435 of record JAOTOM010004742.1, on the reverse strand, counting down.
ATTAAGAGACGTCCAAAACGTGTCGGAATGGATCCACTCCGGACGAACGAGATAGGTGCCGTTTGCGATTAATCTATTGGCCCTGACTAATTGAAATCGCCCGGTGGTAGTACCAGGATGCTGAGGCACAATACCTCTATAATCGATACGCTTTCGAAGATAAAGTCGTTATTCCGACAAACCCTCGAATTATGGAACATAAAACTCGTCAATCCGTTGGAATGAGACGGTGATATTAGACAGACAGCTAATTACTCTGATTTTTATAGAATGCTATCCTAAATCCCACAGGAGTGCATGAAAGGATATTGATGAGCCACCAAGCACAAAAAGAAAGACGGATTGAACGGAAACACATGACGTCCAAACAGACTTCACACCCCACCAGCTCCCTAGCTTTAACACTGCTACTATGACCAGAATCGTTTGAAAGGGTAAACAAACTGTGAGGGGTTATGGCGTTATGGAAATTGCACGGATATGCATATGCAAACTCAGCCTTGTTATGGATGTCACTGCCCAGGTTTTATTTGAAAAGGTTTTATTTATGGCTTTTTCTTTTTATAACTGAAAAAACATCACATTATCCGAACCGCAGAAGTTCTTTGATTTGGATATGCCTTCAAGACTACGCCCTGGTGTCAAGCAGTCTTAGAGATAGTCTTCTGAAGCTCGGAAATTCCGAAATCTTCTCAAATTCTCAAAACCAAAACAGGTATACTTATTTCATGCTCTTCTGTAGATATATTCGTGCCTGTATTGATGAAAACTTGTCCTCGTATTTCTAACCGTATTTCTTTCTTTCTAGACCGGCAAAAATCCCTATGGCTAGGGTAAACTGCTAGGTTTGGTCACTTACTAAAGTTTTTGTTTCTGTATAGGCCTCATGCTACGAGGTGTCAGATGTGCTTGCTAATTTTGTTTATTTGGATTTTTCCAAACGATTTTCATTATGCAACTACTACTAACTACTGCAACAACTAGGCCTCAGTGTGCTGCGCATCAACATTTGTAATTTTCTTGTAAATTTATTCTAGCTTTTGACTTTTTGACTTTTTGACTTTTTCAATTGACTTTTGCCCCCTTGACACTTCTCGAATTCGACTTCACAACATATTCATGTTTTGCCCGTTTGACTTTTTCCTTTTCACTTGCTTCCATTTCACTTTTTGTATATTTGATTTCGTTCCATTTTACCTTTTGTCCATTTGATGTATTGTCTTTTTGACGTTTAGCTTCGTTGACTTTTCCCACTTGGTACGGTTTTTGATAACTTCACGTTTTAGTTTTTCCCATATGTTAATGCGAACATTTATCCATTTTTGACTTTATGTCTTACGACTTCTTGACTGTTGACTTCTTCTTTGATGTTTTGTCTTTTTACTTTCGTCCCGAAGCCGTCGCACGGCCCCCGACGCTGCGCATCCGAGTGGGAAACTACTTTCAAGATTCGAAGTCGGAGTAATTTCTTCTTAAGGTCCGAAGTGCACTTCTCAATTTTTGTACCATGCGCCGGGTCCAGCCAGCGACATTTGCCAATGTCGTTCTAAGTCATGAAAGCTCAAGTTCTCATCTCTGGGCGAAAATCGACCGATGGAGAGGAAACGCAGCGGCACACTTCCTGACACTGTCAGTACAAGGCTGGGGACCTATGTTAGAACCCTCCAAAAATAGCAATATCCTGACCACTACTTTCCAGTTCAGCCGCCACACACACGGCGCCAGCTAAGCTCTTGTGCGTGTGCCTTAAAGTCATAAAGTCATAAAGGCATAAACTCATAAACTCATATATTGTTCAGGTTTAATCAGAGTCACAGGGGTCATTTTAGTTAAGCCTGTAAAGAGAAGACACCATTGGCCTGTACACAAATATGCTCAGCACCCCAATCAATACCACATTCTAAGTTCTAAAGATAATATCCATCAACATCCTACGCATCTACCAATAGCCATCTGGACCTATTCACTTGATCACGCGTAACACACGCGTGGATCGAGTGCTCCATTAATAACCTTCAACTTCATCCATGCCTGCTTGAAGGGGCTTGCACAGTTCATACACCTACAAGCATACATCTCATCCCATCCACTAATAATTAGAACTGAAAAACATGATTCCTCAACAGAAAAATTGTCAACCCTATTTTTAAATACATTCAATAAGGAACTCTCTAATATATCAGCTGGCAGCCTATTCCCATGATCAAATACATTTTGACTGAAAACCTGCTGGCGTCTAACTGTCCTACAATTTTAATTGTCCAACCTTAATTGATGACCACTAGATGATACTCTAAATAGAATAGCATCATTCAAATTGACATTATCTAACCCTTCATCGATTTTATGCATTTCAATCATATCACCCCTTAATATCTTATGCTAAGTGAGCACACATCTTATGCCATACGCTTTTCTTCTTATTCTAAGTTGCCTAGTCCACTGGTGAGTCCAGTAGCTTCGCGCTGCATTCCTTCTAGTATATGTACGTTTCTTTCTAAGTAAGTATTAGAAAGAGTGCAGTGCAAAGCAACTAGACTCATCAGTGGAATAGGGAATTTAGAATATGGAGAAAGGCTTGTGGCATTGGATATGTACTCACTCAAGTATAGGAGATTAAGGTGGACATGATTTAAATGTACAAAATGGTTAAAGGACTAAATCAGGTCAATTTGAATGACGCTCTTCAGTTTAGAGTATCACATAGGGGTCATCAATTCAGGTTAGACAAGATGAAGTGTAGGACAGTTTTTTTTGCCAGGCTTACGGTATCTTCCATCTACAGACTTAACTGGATGGGCCCTTGGGTCTCTTATTAAGTCTAAACGCTTTATAACTTTATATAGGATGTACCTAGCAGTGGATTCAGCACCTTCATTCGGGATGTGATACTGATGAGATTGGCTATGGTAGCACAATGGGTATGATTGGAGGAGTTTGTAATTGTTGAGTGTGTTATGCAATATCAGATGAATGGTGCGAGATAGGCTGGGATATATAGCTCCCTAGGAACTTGAGATAAGGGATTGATGGGGTGAGAGTATGTACATTCCTGGTATCTTTTCTAAATAGGCTTAACCCAGATGGGTCCCTGTGGCTCTTATTAAGTCTTAACACTTTATGACTTTATGACTTTATAAGGGCACTATACCTGCACAGAATATTCCAAGTGGCGTCGCACATGGAAAGGTCATTTGAAGCCACCATACCTAAATTTCATCCTCAGTAACATCCAGTTCTCTACCTTCCATTGTGTATACGAATATCTCACTGCCAAGCCCTGATGCATAACCTTATACTTGTCATAATTGAAAGACATCTGGTATTGATCAGCCCACGTTTTTAGGTCCTCCAAGTCTCGTTGAATATTACTAGATGGACACCAACCCCACTACCAAGTTGTCGTGTTCAAAATCGATCCAAGCCATTGCCCTCTCAGTCGAGTTTCAACAGAGTTAACCCAAAATTGGCTAATCTACACTAACGTAACCTAACCTAGGTTACCTTTAGCCGTTTTCCAGCACAAGACCTAATCGTGACCCCTTTCTTTACACCCATCCCCCGAGTGCACGTGCCATGTGCGGCAATAACAATGTTTGCATTGTCGATAATTGAGTAGTCTTGGCTACACCGTGGCATCAGTTTCGTGTCGATCGGCCCATGGATTCGCGAGCTATGCCGATTGAAAGTTAGCCGATTCGGCGTACCAAAATTGATCAAATTCGGAAGCAAAAAGTCCAGTTTCCTACGCTAAACCACTTGACAACGGAGGATTTAGGCGAAGCCCGCTCTCCCATCACACCGGTGTCGCTCACGTGCGGCTTGTTGATCCGATCGCACTGAAATTGTGCCCAAAGGGTAGCCAACACTGTAGACTTTCACGTGGTGTCACCCATCCATCGATCCCTGCGATGTGAGCCGAGCCGGGCCCCAATATGTGGCGGTCGCGTTTCTCGTCGGAAAGAGCCCCAGCCCATGCTAAACATAATTGGGTGTGTCGAGCGAACCTTGAGCGCATGACACGCTACGTTTCGCCTATCCCTACAAATTGTACATGCCCGGATCGCTCCGGTATCGAGCCAGCTGTCCACCAAATTTGATAGTTCTAGTACTCGCTACCCTCAGGACAAAGGTGCCCAACTCACAACAAATGCACGCGCCTGACAGTCGCAAGGTACAGGGCACCCGGCGGTCGACCAGAAAGGCATGCAGTTCCCCATCGGGCGCGTGTTTCCACAAAGTTTCATATTCGTGCGACTTGTGGTGTATGCTGTGGTCCGGGCTAGCTAATGTCGACATGACCCCAGTTGACGGCACTTGGCACCTTACCACGTGACTCGCGCGATCCGAAACCACCGCCATGATGTGTCCGCCGCACCGGCCCATCACATGTGACAATTTGAGCGAAATCCACCTGACCGTTTTGGCACAGCATGCGTTGAAGCGGCACGTACAGATACAAAGATAGACGGACAGACAGACAGACGAATATTTTCCGACAACTTTGGAACTTCGACCGCCATGAATGAAATCTCCGATAGAGATTTCTCGAGACATAATCACTCTAAATTCTATCTACGATTTTGAATAATCGCTGGATGGCACTGGTACAAGTGCGCCTGTTGAATGCTACATCGGGGTGCACTTATTCATATTATAAAAACTAGATGGCACTAGCACAATTCCGCCTGTTGAACGCTGAACCAGAGTGCAACTACTTATACTATGATCGCTAGATGGCACTGGTCATAGTTGCCAGATGTCACCAGTGCGCCTGGTGAATGCTGCACCGGGGTGCCTATTTAATTTTATGAACGCTAGATGGCATTAGTAAAGTGCGCCTGTTGAATGCTGCGCCGGAGTGCACCTATTTACACTATAATCGCTAGATGGCACTGATACCAGCGCGCCTGTGAATGCTGTACAGGGGTGCACCGAGTTAACTGGATCTGCCATCAGTGCAAGTGCGCCTGGTGAATGCTGCATCGGGGTGCACCTATTTATTCTATGAACGCTAGATGGAATTAGTAAAAGTGTGCTCTGTTGAATGCTGCACCGGAGTGCACCTATTTACACTATAATCGCTAGATGGCACTGGAGTAAGAGCGCTTGCTGAATGCTGCACCGGGGTGCACTTATTTATACTGTAAATGGAACTAATATAAGTGCGCCTGTTAAACGCTGCACAGGAGCGCAGATTGTATGCACTATAATCGCTAGATGGCAGTGATACATGCGCGCCTGTGAATGCTGCACAGGGGTGCACCTATTAATATTATAAACGCAAGATAGCATTAGTAAAATGCTATCTGGCTAATAATCATTTTTAATGGGCCCAAGCTGGGCTTAGTCACATCAGACCGGCCGACGCATTCGCCATGGGTGCCTACCTCCGTGCTCACCGGATACACACGGCCCACCCACAGAGCGGCTCACTGGATACACACGGCCCACCCACAGAGCGGCTCACTGGATACACACGGCCCGCCCACAGAGCGGCTCACTGGATACACACGGCCCACCCACAGAGCGGCTCACTGGATACACACGGCCCGCCCACAGAGCGGCTCACTGGATACACACGGCCCACCCACAGAGCGGCTCACTGGATACACACGGCCCACCCACAGAGCGGCTCACTGGATACACACGGCCCGCCCACAGAGCGGCTCATTGGATACACACGGCCCGCCCACAGAGCGGCTCACTGGATACACACGGCCCGCCCACAGAGCGGCTCACTGGATACACACGGCCCACCCACAGAGCGGCTCACTGGATACGCACGGCCCACCCACAGAGCGGCTCACTGGATACACACGGCCCACCCACAGAGCGGCTCACTGGATACACACGGCCCGCCCACAGAGCGGCTCATTGGATACACACGGCCCGCCCACAGAGCGGCTCACTGGATACACACGGCCCACCCACAGAGCGGCTCACCGGATACACAAGGCCCACCCACAGAGCGGCCTGGAGAGACAGCACAAGCCCGGGGCCACACACGGGCACACCATGGTAAGCACTCACTCTCAGTGGGAGTATTGACATGAGTAGGCAGGTTAGGTCCGCAGTTTGTGGAGGGGAGAGCGGGTCATTTTGCCCAACCCCCTCTGATATTTTTCTGATGTAATATCTGAACCGCCCAGACTACCGCTTTGGAAGTTGTCATGTCTTCCATTCTCTGTTTTGCGCGCATTGTATTATATTCTGGACTCACGGTGGAGCTGGGGTGGGTCAGAGTTATGTCATGACCTCGTCTCAGTGCCGTTTTTATGTGCACGTAGTGACAATTTTCATAGGCAAACCATGCAAAATACAGTCAAAAGTGAAAGGTCAAACGTGGTACAGTGAGAGGTGTGTGCATAGGCCAATCATCAAAGGCAAATGAAAAATACAAAACGTGACATCTAGTCAGATGATCAGATCAAATCAGATGAGGGATAAAATTACAAATAATAGCTCGTTTTACATTTAATGCTGATCAATAACTTTGAACGTTCGAAATATTTGTAGTGAGAGACTATTGTCCATACAAGGGTACAAAGTTTCAAGTCAATAGCCGGTCAGGTCGCTGAGATATAACCTACGACGTCCCGAGGGCTACATATATTTCAGGCGCTATGGAGGTAGAAGTTGAAGAGTAGTATACAAACTATTGCGAAGCAAAAATGGCAAACCGGACGTAATTACCAACATAATTACAATAGTAATAACTGGTGTAATTACCGAAGTAACTACCAACGTGATTACCACCGTAATTACGGGCGTTATTACAGGCGTAATTACCGATGGAAGTACAACTGTAATTACGAACGTAACTACCGATGTCCCGTCGGTAGTTACGTCCCGATAAAGGTACCGTCATTAACGACGTAATTAACAACGAAATTAACTAAGTAATTAACGACTTATTTAACAACGTAATTAATGAAGCAATCACCAATGCAATTATCAGCGTAATTATCAACGTAATTGCGAACGTAATTACCAACATAGTTACCAACGTAATTACCGACGCATGCAACGACGTAATCACCGACAATTTTACCAACGCAATTACCAACGTAATCGCCGACGTATTTACCGACGTTATTACCAACGTATTTACGGCGTACTTACCAACTTTCTTACCAACGCAATTACCGACGTGCTGACCAACGTAATATCCCACGCCGAATTCATTTCTGACGTGTTCGTATTTCTGAACATATATTCATCATTGGGGTATTTTGCTGAGAGTAAATTTATGATGCTGGGACTGTAGCTATATAGCCGGTGAAGATTTGCTTATCTTCGTGAAAACAGTACCAAAACGTCTACATGTGCAACCAATGGAAAACGTTCTACATTCATTAGAGTTTTGATGCGAATGAAAAATATCACTCAAATTTTGTTAAGCATTTGGAATATAAAATATGGTACGATACATTCCTACCATGATATCACACCCAAAATCTCAGCGTGCCCGGTGGACACTGCGCCAAGTAATACAGGATAGGAAGGTACCGTCAGAGATGGTGGACCAGTTGAACTCGTATCTGAACGATGATTTGTGGATGTCGCAGTGCATCGTAGGTGTCGCCACTTGCAGGACCGCAACATTTCGTCTTGACATACTGCATGAATGAGTTTGTAATTGTATACCACATAACCTGAGGGTAGAAAAGGCCTTTGCGGTACGTGTTATTAGGCTTACATTGCTAACATAAGACATTGCTTGCTGCATGACATGGAAATACATGTTTTGGTGATGACAGCAAAAGTCACCTATATTTTTCCAAACTTCTCCGATAATTCCAGGGAGACTTTTCAACGGGGTGTTTTTCAATGGGATGCCTGCTAGGTGTTGTTAATGCACGATCTTCTAACACTAGTGTCAGTCCACGCCCACAAAGTTCGTTGATTCTGAAGTCTGGTAGTTTGCGTCTATTGGCTAATGTATGACAAAACAATTTTCCTAGTCGGTGTAGACAGGTAGAAATTCATATCGTTAGCTAACACTGCCGGATATGCATGTAGCTGATACGTTTGTCCATCTTCACGAAATACCTGTTCGCATCCGAAATATGAAAAAATGACTCATGTTACTTTTCGTCCTCAGAATTCCGGTTGATACCTTAATACCGAATTCGCTACGTCAGATTTGTCGCACGATAAGAGCGTGGATTCCATCGGATAAAATCCTAAAGGTAACGGAAAGTAATGTTAGCAACTAGGCAGCAACTAGGCAGTTGTATCCAGTCGATCTAAGCGATGGTTGTAGCCGATCAAGACCACGCTGTGGCATGACCTTTCAAATCCCACCTGTGACAGATCAGGCGACTGATTTCAACTTCCGAAAAACATATGGTGAAGCTAAGACAAATTCACCCCATGTATTTATGGTGTTATCGAAATTAGGGGTTTCAAAACCCCCGACGCGACCACAGGTTATATATTCCTACACCCATAGTACAGATTCCAATATATTAGAAGCGATTGAAACTAACCCCCGAGTTATAAGCATACCACCAGAAAATAGTGGACCAGGAAGTGAACTACGAACTTTTGGAGTCCTGGTTCCTGCAAAAGCTCTGGTTCCTCTGGGAAAACCTCAGGTGCATTAAAATTGGTACAATTTGCTACATATATAGGGTGTCAACTTTCGTCCAGAAGCGATCCTTTCTTGTCCTTCTGGATCCACCCCTGCATGCATCAGAGACTTACCCCATCTCCTGCATGCATCAGGGACTCATCACATATCCTGCATACATCGGAGACTCATCACATATCCTGCATACATCAGAGACTCATCACATGCCCTGCATACATCAGAGACTCATCATATGCCCTGCATACATCAGATGCGCTCACATCTCCTGCATACCTCAGAGACTCATCATATCGCCTACATACATCAGAGACTCATTATATATCCTGCAAACATCAGAGACTCATCACATATCTTGTATACATCACGTGTCCTGCATGCATTACAGACGCATGACATTCAGTGACGGTCACGTGTGATAAATATCGCTGCATGCGGTGGTGCTCGAGCGGGCATGATCGGCGTACTTAGCGGGCGCGCCGACCACCATTTGTTTCCGTCGTCCCGACCAGACGCGACCCGGGCGCCGACGAGCCGAGTTACAGCACGATGTTGACGAAAGATGCCCCGGGCGCCACCGCGGCCGCGCCAGACGAATGATGCCGCATGAATGTGATGCATACGTGAGCGCCGCATGCGTCTGGAATTGTCGCCTCCGCCATGTGGCGGGCGGCGTCCCTGTGTGTCCGTGTGGCTGACAAAATCGCTGCAGTGCTCTTCGTTCGTATCCATAGCTGTGAGTTTTCCCCAGATTATTTTGTCCGTGCTTTTCTCAGGCACACTTCGTATTGTATTGTATTGTATTGTATTGTATTGTATTACTACAGACACATCCACAGACCACGGTGGCTATTATCGTGCCCGTCGAAATGAGTGAGATCAACAGGAATGGGGATATGATAGGCGATAGGATGTGGGAAGGATAAAAGGCTGGGCGTTGGGACTGGGTAAGGTAAGGATACTGCAGATTGGAGCGTGTCAGCCAGTATCGGCGCCTCGCTCAACAAACAACAGGTAGGAGGGTGCAGGGAAAGGGAACAAATAAGCAAATAAATACAATCCAATGGAGAAAGGATGGCATTGTGAGCTCGAGATTCTTTTCGTGAGTTGTTCATGGACTTCCTGTAATTGAAACGGAGATGGCGCTGCACAAACGCATATTTGCCGTGCACTACACTGCAATATGTCGCTGGTTTGCCGTTTGTGCAAGCATGGATCATGGGTAATTTATCATATGGCTGGGAGTTATTCTTGTTGCATCACAATGGTATTTCGGGACCGGCGGATTGCGAGGTAAATAAGCGCTTCTTCTTGTTTTGGCCTCGACAATTACGGACTTGAAATTCCTCCTCAGCATTAGAGATTTGGCTGTTTTAACTTCTTCATATTTGAGATTTTCATTAATTTAACCCGCTAATATGCCCTGAGGAACGCTGCCCGTTTCGTTCAACAAATAGCATATTGTTCCTGTATAACGGCCGTAATATTCCTTGCATCAGCGAAAGCTCTTCACCACAAACGTCACGTTCCGTGACGGAAAAATCAATGTAACTGAGCGAGCGATGGCTTGGTCGACAATGTCAGCGATTTGCCAAACAGAGTTAAAATGGGTTACATTTAACTTGCTGTTTCTTCAACACCGATCTAGATCGCCAATTCAAATTCACATGTACATGATTCCACTTTCTTCACGCGTACGATTCACATCTTGAAAATTTACTTTCTACTTCCAAAACGCTCGAAATCGACTATTAAATGAGACGCAGAAAAACATGTCCTTCCACTTGAAACCATATAAATCCCTCACCATAAAAGAAGAAAAATAACTTGGTGTTTGTGAAAAAGGGCGAAACTCTGACCATGAGGCAGTCGTGTGTCAACAGATTGCCAACGATCCGAGTCGATCCGACCCGACCCAATCCGAATCAGCCAAACACAAGCTAACACAATCCAATATAATCGAATCCAACCAAATCCAACCGAACCCAATGCAATGCAATGCAATCCAACCCAATCCACACTGATCCAATCCAATACAATGGAATCCAGTCAACCCGACCAGAACCGACCTGGTTCAACCCAACCTAATCCAATTCAAGCCAATCCAATCCAACCAAGCACAACCCAGCCCAACAAAACCCATCCCAACCCACCAAACCAACCCAACCCAACCCAACCCAACCCAACCCAATCCAACGCAACCAAACCAAACTCAACCCAACCAAACTCAACCAAACCCAACCCAATCCAATCCAACACAACCCAACCCAAACCAATCCAATCCAACCCAACCCAACCCAACCCAACCCAACCCAACCCAATCAACCCAACCCAACCCAACCCAACCCAACCCAACCCAACATATCCCAACCCAATCCAACACAATCCAACCCAGCCCAACCAAACCAAACCCAACCCAACCCAACCCAACCCAACTTAACCCAACCCAACGAAATCCAACCCAATCCAACCCAACCCAACCCAAACCAACTCAACCAAAGCCAAGCTAACCCGAACCAACCAAGCCAAATCCAACAAAATCGAATCCGACCCTAGGAGGCCTATAGCGACGCTGAACCAGCGAGGACAGGTGTCGGAAGATCAGCGTACTAGAATCCGTCATACGCACATCTCCTTGAGTAGTATAAAGCAACGCGCCTTGAAGCCTGAATGCAGAGCTAGTGACTTCGCATGCGAAACATTCACAAAGTTTCATTACTAAAGACAGAAACAAACCGCCATCCCGGGGCTGCACCCGGTGCCTGGGCACCCCAGCACTCCAGCCAACTGTTCGGTGCTCAGCCGCGTTGCCACGGAGCTACGGAGGTGGACGGTGACTGCCGGTGGCGGTGCGAAGTCTGCCATTAGCTGCTGTTGTGCGGAAATGTCGCCACAGGCTGCACTACTAAGGCAAATATTGAAAGTATTTCCGACGAAATATGGTGACGGAAGCTACTTTGCATCAACATGGAAAGAGCAAGTCTGGCTCTGAGTGGAAAAGTTGTAAATTGAAATGTTGCATTGCGGCTACGAGCACTGTTGAAAGTAGGTGATGAACGGAAAAGATGCCAGAAACCTTCGTTTCGGCAAATATTAAGCACGCTTCATGAAGACTACTGACATAAACATGGGTAAAAATCAAAAATAAAGCAACACGTCTAACTCTGAGGGAGAACATAGAACGCCAAGAGTTGTAACACCACTGTTATTACCGCTTGAAAATCGTGTCGGTCGTGTTGGGCCAGGCCATTCGGAAGCTTCTGCTGAACTGCACTGCCGCACCGTATGCACGAGAGTGCACTAGTTCGGGCTTTCCTCGAGCTCGTAGTAAGACTACATCCGTACGAAGTGGTATAGACGGCGGGAGCCGTCAAGAGTACATTGAACGCTCTCAAAACGCGCCGGAACCCAAAACACATACCGGGCCCCACAGACGACATGAAAGGCTAAAACATAGGCTGAGGATCCGCAAGAAGCGACATTGTCCTAAAACGAACACCTGTCGGGGCACCAAGCAAACAAATTGGGGCGTACGAAAACGCGCTGAAGCTTCAAAAACTCCATGGGTCCACACAGAAGCAACGAAGTCCTAAAACGCGTTGGTGTCTCAAAGATGTGCAATGACAGTGTCAAAATACGATGGAGAATAAAACACAGTAGAAAGAAGAACGGCAACTGACCGTAAAAATACACGAATCCAGCGCGGCGGCTCGGTTCGGTAGCAACTCTGGGAGCATATTTAATAAAAGATGAGGTACATCAGATGTCGGCGGGAATTCTTGTCTGCCAAAAGATGTGCGAAGAGCAATTTTCATCGAATTGAATTCATCCAATGTTCCCAGCGAACCGGCATATGATACATTCCATGACTACAAACATGGCAAGAGACCATCGTATGGCAGCAATTAGCAGCACGTATAGGGTCTAGCAGAAGCCGCAGAATCGCTGTAAGTGTGGCGAATAGACTGAATGCGCAAAGCGGGTGCACACGTACACGAATTTTAACGTGGTGACGATGGGGCGCTATAGACTAAAATGCTTGAAATTGCTAAATGTGACATTTTTAGGTGATTTGTACAAGTACAATTTCGGAAATATTAGCTGACTTATCAAGGGATACAAGAAAAACCCTTGAACAAGGAAGGGGATTGAAATCCGGTGACTTAGAAGCGACGGTCGTATGTTGCAGCCACTTCGCACATTTAAGCTGTCACTAATTATTTTAATTAAATAAATGGGTCATTTTGAAACGAATGATCAAAATCTGAAGTCCTCTTTATCAAAAGAGAGGTAGGTGGCCCCCCAAATCCGCCCCATCCCCTCCCCTCCCCTGACGCAAGTCTCATTTTCGCCACTTAATCAGCATAAGGCGCCATTAGGGACGTTGGACGAGGAGGGCAGGACGTCGGCGTGCTACGGAACACATCTACTGCAGGCACAGGATCGGGCACCATATCGCGAAGGGAATCTGTGAACATGTCGCAAATTCATACTCTTGACAGTCAGTGAAGGCACGCATCGCCCCTCAAGCTTAATGCGCCATGCCAAATTGTAGGGTCAGGATAAGTGGCACGCCATGCGTCACGGGCCTTGCCCCTCACAGCCATCCCACTCAGTTTATGCCGCATACAGCCGCTCGGGACGGCCCACATCTGGGGCTGCCGCGCCCCGGGGCATACAGGTCACGTGGGGCGTGTAGGTCACGTCGTGCGCGACGTCACAATGTTAACCGGAAGTGGCTGGTGGCTGAGACGGAAGGAGGGTGGATGCTGTGAGCCGATGTATGCATGGTAAGCATGGTAAGCTCGGCCGAATGTCGCCAGAAATCACTCTCTTTGAACACAGATCGAGAGCACTTGTGGAGGGCATTGTGATGACAGCCGGCAAATATCAAAATGAATCCAGCAGATCTGAGTCTGAGTGCGATAATTATGCTTGCTGTGCTTCAGATGACTTTTGCTGTTATTGGACCACATCTACTGCATGTCATTAGTGGTAGAGTTGTAAACTGTGACCTTCCGTCATCACGGAAAACCGCGATAGTAGTGCTGATATATCAGGGTGGCGACAATACTGAAACAACGGAGGTCGAAACCACCCTGACCTCTGCACTAAATTGGCATACACAAAATAGGCTAAAAAGCCGGAACGATTATTTTCAAATTACTGCGTCAAAAGATAGATGAACTTTGCTTAGTATATCTTGAGGACTCACAAATATGACCGTGACATTGCGTTAAAATTATTGGTGTCACTGCGAACGATTGCCTCTCCTGGGAGCAGCATGTTTCGGCCATCATGCGCCGCTGCCATTGTATTCTCATCGCGCTGGCTAGGGTGAAGCACCGTACGTTATGCGAGACCATGTAGCAATTGGTTGAAGCACTCGTGTTCCCTCGAAACCGATATTTTGCGTCTGTTTGGAGTGGATGCAATGCGACTCAGCAAAGAAGGATGCAACAGTGTACCAACTGTGGTACTCACATCGTCGCCGGATCAAATTATCGTGACCGAGTGGCTGAAACGCCGTCTGACCTACGATGGCCGAGTGTGGGCCGAATAATAAAAGAAAATGACCTATAAATGAAGCACAACATTTTTGACCACACAAACGCGCCCGAGCTCGTTCAACATCGTTATATCACTCGTCGTACCTGTCTCCCAGTGCAGCACACGGGTGATCGCTGATGGACGTTCCACGCATGCGTGGATGGGTGATCGCTGGTGGCTCCACATTCCACGCATGCGAACTGAATTCGCGAGACAGTCATTATGTGCCGAGCGGTAATAGCGTGGAACCGTCTGCGACCTGATGTGAGAGAGGCGCCTGGTGCTTATTTTTTCAAAAAGCCCATGCTTGGCCAATAATCGGATACCTGGTGACCACCTCAAGCCGCGGTCTGCTTTACTTGCCTTGGAAATGTGCATTGTATATCAGTGTCATGTTCGTGCCCTTGTCATTGACACGAAGAACCGAATACCCATTTGATGGAGAGCTCCGAAGTAGATGATGACGAGATGATGAATTAGAACGTAGAATCTGCATCATACGGTGAAACGCTGCTGAAGTTTGGCCGCAGACGAAAAGGCCACCGCAAACCTCGTTCTTTGAGTACAGAGTAGATTAATCACACTTCATGACGACCATTGGGGGGGAGGAATTTGCAACAAAATATGAAATGAAAACATCTGACTCTATGTGCGACAAAAATGCATTCGAAACGCTGCAGCAAACATGTTTTTAACGTTTCAAAACGTGACGGTCTGACAGGGTCGCTCAGGTGAACGTGGACGTGAACGTGGACGTGGACGTGAACGTGGACGTGAACGTGAACGTGGACGTGAACGTTCCTACCAAATACACCAGAGATGATTCGTTCAGACTTCGCTCTCGCTGGTAATAACGCTTTGGCTGAACATCAAGCGACTGTTTAAGTCGCTTGAGATTGGTAGTAGAGTCTTGGTGGGCAATGTTTTACGGCATGACCAACAGGAAAGCAGCGAGAGCTAAAAATCAGATCCAATGTTTGCACAAATTGGGCGCTTTCCCCAATTTTGACACATGTCGGACCCATTCGAAAATTTGTATCGCTGTGCAGACCCACCGGAAAGTGACCTACCATGCGGCGCCTTCGCTCCATGCTTCTAGGCTTCCTGTGCGGGATGGAGTTGGAACTCTATGAGCAGTCTATCAATCGAACTTTATAGCGTATAACTTTCCTACAAGTAGGGTGCTAAGTTCACGGAATGGCACCATAACATCCATCCGATTCTGATATTCTTCGGGGTGGCCTGACGTGGTCCCCTCGAGTTGTCGCCGTCGTTGGCATTCCCGCCAGCACCAATCAGCTGTCACGAACTCGCAATCTCCTCTGCACACACACACACACATCTGGCGGCCGCACGTGATGTGTGCAGCCACGGTAAGCGTCGTGTGTTGCCAACTCTAGTGGGGCGGTCACGGCCAGCACACAGGAATGCGAATACGTTCGTGTGGGTGTTAGGTGATGTTTAGGAGATGACAATTGTGCATGAGCAAATTGACGCCTATGCCCTGGCCGCATGTAGATTAAGGCTCACCGTTTGTTGCCTTGCTGAACACTTGCAAAACTCAACCAGGTGACGCGAATGGCATCCTGGAGAAAACAAATAACCGTCGAAGGATACCTGATGCCAGCAAAGTGAAGCTGAGACATGTCACCACCACCTGACATGTAGGGCGACAGAAAACTCAGGATTGAAGTGTTTTTTGGCGTTCTATCAGGTATTTGGCGCGAGACTCGCTTTACTTGCTCCTAAAGCATCCAAGCAAGGACATTTTTATAACCCTCCCCGGCTTTTCAGTCAGATCCTCACACCTCGTCTCGGGGTGGGGGGTCATTATATACCCTTTATAATCCCCAAGCTAAGTGTCGCATGAAAACGAAGGAGGTGTCATCGGAATTCGCTCGATGGGTAGGGCCAGAAAACACCCCAAAATATTTTCTTCCCGTCAATAAGGAAGTTTATGCAGTCACTACCGACGTCATGCTTTTAGCTCTGGGAGTTCATTTTGGGGAAGATTTCAAAACCAAACTTATTTGGAATCAGAAGAGGAAGGCGAGTCCGACCATCATCACACAATGTTTTTCCAACCGAACATAAAAATGCTATTTTTTAAATGAAATATTCAAAATGTTAAGTTTTTTCTCTGTTTTTTTTTGTTGTTGTATATTTCGAATTTGTTGAATGAAACGTAAGCAACTGGAAATATTAGAATTGAATGTGGACCATCGATGAGCACACGCACCAATATTAGTCAAAATTTGAGACGTGTGGAGAACATGCTTTGGTGATTTGTTCTGGAATCGCCCGGTAGGCAAGATAGAACGATCAATACGAGCATATATAAATGAGGAATGGAAGAAAAACTGCGCAAACCAATTACATACCCATTAGTACATTTCGGGTTGTTCAACACAAAGAGAGTAGCACACATGAATAGGCTAATTCTTATACGCAAACAATGCATAACAAAACAAGTCGAGTCGTATCTGAATATGTTTATCGACAACACTGAATGATCTGAAATATATTTAATGCTGAATGGTGTAACAATATCTGTTTATCACACATCTCTCCATTATACAAATATTAGCAAGGAGGCGTGCTACAAATGCATGTTTGCGTAGCGTAAGCAAACTTTCAGCACATTATTTTCCAAATGCACTTCACATGTCGACAAGATTGAGCAAATTTTGATTAGTTGTCCAGGTGTGCAAGTATTTTGAGGAGAAATCAAGGTGTTTTTTTTTATGAAAGCGGAGTTGATATGGGTGCATCCTATCGCACTATCCCAGAGGGGTGTCTCAACCAAAATTAGCCCAGCATGCCGGTACATTATGGAACGCAATCATCTACAACCTTAGCAGATTCAATCAGGAATACTTCATAGACGGTCGGGCCGGCCGACGCGGACCCGTGACTCGAATCTGAGTGGGACAGGGGGTGGGGCGGAGCGTGGTGAGGCGGTGTGAGACAAGTACAGCTGTGTATCTGTCGTGATGCTGAGCCGGAGGGGCTCGGCGATGTTTCGTCGTCATTGCTTGCGCCGCATGGGCTGGATATGGTGGCGATTTGGATTAGATCGGGTGTTGTCATTGGATATTGCTACTCGAAGCTGATTGGTATTGTGTGAGAACGCAAAATGTTTACATACCCAAGGAGCAAAATAATACCTGTACTAATGTCTGACGTAATGACGCACCAATTACAAAAGAGACCAGGTGGTCAGGGATCCTGACCTATATCCTCAGGGGTAGCGATGCCAGAGTAGCTGGTTTTGGCACTCGTGCCTCCGCGATTATTTCGAGGTTTTGATTATATTATACCCATTATACCGGGAGAATTCCGACAAGCATTACTATATTGGTGATGTGTCGAACAAGCAGTTCTCGTTAAGCGTGCCGCGGGGTGATGTGCAAAATCTGCATCACATATTAAACAGCAGCTTAATTGCTTAATTTAACTTAATCGCTTAACATAGATGTTGTTATATTTATGCGGTCGTAGAATGCAATGAGACACTCTCACTTCTCCTCACGGGCCAGCAAATACGGACTCTCAACAGCACTCATGTCTCCTATGCCGTGTCGTCGGCGAGCTACGCCCCAGCAGCCATGAGATTGGAGCGGCGCTCACGACCCGCGCGCCGCGAACGAAATACGAAACCGGACATTAGCACAGTCGGACGCCACGAAACCGGACATTAGCACGCCACGTGGTAGCCACGAGACACGACGGCGAGACGGTGAATGGATGACGTCATTAGTCACGGTGGCCGTGCGACCGTGAGCCGCCGGCCGCGGCGCGACGGGGTCGGGCGCGCTCGACCCTCGTCTATCGATCACCATCCAGTGGCCGCGCTGACCACCGCTCGGGGCCCGCCCGCTACACACGTGCCAACGGCGCCACCCGGCTCGGTTGGGCGTCGTCGAATGACGCCGGATGGATGACGATGTATCGAATGACCAGGTGGATGGATGACGATGTATCGAATTACCAGGTGGATGGATGACGATGTATCGAATGACCAGGTGGATGGATGACGATGTATCGAATGACCAGGTGGATGGATGACGATGTACCGAATGACCAGGTGGATGGATGACGATGTATCGAATGACCAGGTGGATGGATGACGATGTATCGAATGACCAGGTGGATGGATGACGATGTACCGAATGACCAGGTGGATGGATGACGATGTATCGAATGACCAGGTGGATGGCGCCGAACCAGGAGCGCTGATGGCGGTGCAGTGGTCAGTAGCGTGGCTTGTGGAACCGGCGGCTGCGGCGACCCGGTCGCCGGACGGTGATCTGGCCATTTAGGATTTGTGTCGGTACACTTTCTAGGTGAATCGCTTCCGCTCACTCATCCGGCGTCCATTTGGGAGCGGTCATGGACTTATCACTCGGTTGTACATTAAAAATTTTTATTTCCTTGCAAACTTTGCATCATCGCAACAAATTCAGACCCGTTTTTTTATTGGGTGGTTCACGACATACTTTATGCACAATCATAGCTAATGGTGCCGCCCAAACTGTTTCGCCGGTGGGCCGCGGGATTGGGAAATGTTCCGAGTGATGCGCGTGTTGAACCCGGGACCTTGGCATCCAGAGCTCAACACCTTAACCCGGGACCTTGGTATCCAGAGCTCAACACCTTAACCCGGGACCTTGGTATCCAGAGCTCAACACCTTAACCCGGGACCTTGGTATCCAGAGCTCAACACCTTAACCCGGGACCATGGTATCCAGAGCTCAACACCTTAACCCGGGACCTTGGTATCCAGAGCTCAACACCTTAACCCGGGACCTTGGTATCCAGAGCTCAACACCTTAACCCGGGACCTTGGTATCCAGAGCTCAACACCTTAACCACTCGGCCATCCCCGCCCCAAATACAGACTCGATCTTGGTAATTTTACTCGGGCGAGCTGTGCATAAACATTCGTATATGTATAAGTATTGGTTCATATTCTGAAGCTATGTTTAATTTCCTCATTGTATCCACATGTTTATATTTCGACAAATGTTGTTTTGGCATCTTTTAGCAGTGCAACATTTTAGCAGTGCAACATTTTAGCCTTAGCATCTATTTGACGACAGCCTTCCATCCATTCAGCTATTTGAAGCCATCGCGTCGAAATGTGACGTAGAAAATTCTTGCTTACAGACATGTATTGAGGTAATCCACAATGGACTTGTGGCATTGCAACATTGCGTTAATAAAATGAATCAACAGGGCATGAAAGGCAAAAATCACAGAACAGTTTAAACCGGTGGTCATGCATGTCAATTTATATGCAGCAGGGCGAGCAGCAAATTAATCCGGCATGTGCTAATATTACCACCAATTAATAATAATATATTTTCATGCTATAATCAATCAGGAAGTGATAAGTTTGTTAAGAATAATACAAAAATCACTTGCATCTGGAGGACGATAAAGAAAACCAAGTATTCTATTCTTATCACCATTCGTTCAATTACACTTCAGCAGATACTCAGACCATAGACCATTTAAGTCAATACTCACGCTTTCTATAATACATATTTTTGCTTATGAATATGTCTAGGCCGCGCCACTCTGACATTAAAAGCTGGAATATCTGGAGCTAATACAATTCCTCCAAGCCAAGTGTCTGTAATCAGCATGTAAGGAAGAGACATCAATGTGCTAGTTAAGAAATATTGAATGTTGCTGCCATTTTTGGCCAGTCTATGGACATTCTGATGGCATAAATTGGATGCGCTGAATGAATGTGATGAATAAGACTGATTCAGATCAGTATATTGGAATGCGACCGTGATAGGCTCATAATATTTTCAGTTCGATAATGCATTTTATTCATCACAAAGTTTACTGTCCTCTATGCTCCATCAATGACATGAAAATATGAAAAGCTAACTTTTCAGTATGGTAGAATCAAATAGCATGCACATAAAATGTGCATGACCTACTGTATTTTCGCATCTATGACTAACATGTGACATTAATCATTGGTTGAGGAATACTGAGTGCAAATGCTAACCAGAGCCATAATAGCATGGTCAGTTTCGAGAGAAGAGAAAAACAATGTATATCAGATTTCTGGCTACCAATATTCCTCTTCCCACTTCCAGATTGGCTTATGCATCAACACTCTGGGTTATATTGAAGGATAATGGAATTCCAACAGGCAATGCACATGAAAAATGGCTGGGCATTATGGTATTCGATCAGGATTACGAAAATAATGAACCATAATAGAATCTAAGTAATAAGACGGAAGTAGGCAGCCGGCCATAGCCGTTGAATCCCTCGAGCGGGAGGGCTCCAACGGCAACCCCCGGCAGAGGCTGGAACTGACCTCCCCACCACATCGACCATCAAAACTAATCAGCAGTCCATGTCTGGCGAGGTGAAGTCACAGCTTCGAAACACGCCCAAGCTTAGTCACTCAGCTGCATCCACGGCGAAGCGGGGGAGGGGAATACACTTGAACGTCCCGGGAGCCTTTTCCTCGCAGAGAAGCGCATCCGACTGAGACAAAAAGTCAAGGCGGTGCACACAAGCCTCGCTGGACGGGCGCCTATTCTGGTCAAGAGGGCACCTAGATCCTGTCCCCTTGGATCCACGAATAGGTTGTGGGCAGGATATCTTTTAGCAAATTACCAGAGGACGACGGAAAAATATGCATGCAATCGAGGGCGTAGTCCGGGAAAGGAGCGAACGGGAAACCCTGTTGGAGGGCGATGGGAGCTCCCGAGCGGAACCGATGAAGAGCCTCCGAGTATGACCGAAGGAGCTCCCGGAACTGATCGATGTGGCCCGAGCTGGATCGAAGGACCTTCAGCAAGACTGAAGGATCTAGTGAGCGGCCAGGAAGATTCACCCGTAGCCGGTCGACCGTGTGGTCTGCACGTCTGTCGTGTTGCCGGAAATCCTGAAAAGCTGCCTCACTTGGCGTCCGAACCATTTGAATCTGCGCAGTAATTCCCCAGATATCCGAGGAAGTATTTCCTGTGTGCGCCCAGCAGGCCGCAGCTGTAGCCCAGAGTTCCATCACAGTAATAGTAGTATTCTGCGTAGCCATTAAAGATAACTGGTGCTACGTATATTGTTCTTGGACTCGTTTTCTTGAACCTATTGCTCCTAATTTAACATGTGTAAATTGTAAACAGCCAAACTTAGGTTGGCAGGATATGAGAGTACAACAAGAATCCTCCGAAGCATAATAAAGAGAGATAAAGTTAACATACCTGATATCGATGCTCGCAAAAAAAACTAAGCTTCCAAAGCATAGTACCAATAATATTTATCCAGCAATGTGCAAGACAAGATGCAAATGCAATTGCGCCCACGTATTTTAGGTAATCAGTTAATCAAGAACTTTCCAACGCAGGCGAAAATCGCATAGGTGAGCCATCAGGCTAATTTTACTGCGCGTGAACACCAAATTAATGATGCTGCATGGGCGTAAATAGAGCGAAATGAGCCGTGGCGATTTGAGACGGCCTCGTGCCGTATCACTCAACACCGCCCTCAGTGTCGCAACAGTGACTACCGGACACCCACGTGTCTCAGTGGGTACATCCTGGTCGGTCTGTGGTCACGGGACACCCGTGGTGGTCGGGTGTCTGGTCACGGGACACCCGTGGTGGTCGGGTGTCTGGTCACGAGACACCCGTGGTGGTCGGACGTGTGGTTACGGAACACCCGTGGTAGTCGGGTGTGTGGCCTCGGGACACCCGTGGTGGTCGGATGTATAGTCACAGGACACCCGTGGTGATCGGATGTGTGGTCACGGGACACCTGTGGTCACCACACACCTCCGGTGCGCGGGCACACCGGAGTGCAGCATCCCGGTGAGTCACGACACCGCAGCCGGAAACGACGAGAGTCCACCGGCTGGCTATGATGGTCTCGGCTCGCAGCCGGCTCTCCGGCCCGCCTCCGCACCGTCATGTGTTGGAAACGGACAATGCGAGGGCTGCACCAACGATGCATATGTCGTGTCTGGTGGTGTGCCACGCCACCATCTGGGGAATAGTACGACGGCCAGCGTCCAGATTTCCAACATTGATGCTCGCGTTTATGATAATAGCCGGCCCGAACGCGATGCACATGCTGCTTGGTTAGTCGGTTGCCGGTGTGTTAGATAATATGTTCGCGGTGTATTTTGAATAGGAAAATGCAGACGCACATGAAGCCGTTGTGGAGGAAAACCATTAGCGGCATGTTGATACATTTCCAGCCCGCCAAATTGCGATCATTACAGCTGGTGACCAGCGTAGTTATTGTCGCAGACTCTTCCCGCAATTGTTAGTTCTCCCGTTAGTTGTATAACTCATCTGAATATCAACGACAAGGGAGATCATGATGACGCCCAAATCAGTGGTGGGGATCTCTCCAGATCCTAGGGAGTTCCAGGTCCAGCTCTGATAAGAGCCAGAGGTTAGGAAGTCCAACTACTTTCCTCTCTACCCCCCTCCCCCCACCTCCTGACCCAAAGTAGAAGTGCAATGAACTTCATCAGTTTTCGGCTACTACGTTAATAGGTCTGGACCTTGAAGCCATTTTAGCAACCGTCAAATTAAGTGAATAAACTTTGCCAAATTCTGCACCATGCGCTACATCCCAACGTCTCGGAGAGCTCATCACTCACATCACCTCCCTCTTCCTAGCAAAGGCAGGTTCGGGCGCCAGTTGGGGAGCAACACGCCCAGTAATGTCCATCCACTGACACACGCAAGCGAAATATCCCTTTGGTTAAAGGTCAGTTTGCATGGCGATTCATACAAGTTATTTCAAGATATTTGGATATAAACACATAATAGATGCAAGACGTGGCATAATTATACCCGTTACAAGGAAGGTCACACAAGAAGTAAAAACAAAACTAAAAATGCCTACCATGATGCTTCCAATCCTGTATAATTAATGAAGAAACCTTCTTCGTATGTACCAATGTGAAGACGAAAACGCTGGTTACTTGTAAATTGTGAAACAGTGCAGAAATCCAAAGAAGTTCAAGTATAATAGCTGCCATGTTTGCAATGTACTTTGCAAAATGTGCTACGTATATGTAAAATGGGTTATTTGCAGCGGACATCTACATCAAATAAAAGAAAAAGCAAGTGAAGGAAGGCTAATAATGTCACACCAGGGCTGAGCCAGTCTTATCTTAAGGGGTGGAGTTCGATGGTAAATATATCCCTCATTATGGAGGGTTTTTTTTCTGAACGCGAAGCCTGCCGAATTTTTTTCGTTTTGCGGGGTGCAAATCCGAAGAAAAAAATTATTGTTGACCTAGTGTATTTTGTCAGGGGAAGCCCGGCCCCATTCCCCCTGTTGGTTGCGCCTCTCTACTGACGTAAAATTCGGCACATACGCGCATTGACATGATAAGTGTTTAAAGCACTAGTGCTTAAAGCACCTTGGACATGGCTTGGATGATGTAGAATAATTCTGGCGGTTGACGTCATAGCTTATGTCACCAGAGTGCGCAAGAAAATTTGCTGACAGTTAGCTGTAGCCTTTTGTAAACAAGAACGGCAGATTTCGCTATCAGGTCATTGGCGTTGACATCCGAAGACAATTTTTTTTTGCCGGTATATGCGATCAGATTTACGAACGAGAATAATTTAGCTGGTCGTAGACAACGCTAGAGGCGTCTGAAAATACTCCTTATTGCGAAATTTAAGCCGTTTGGAATGATACCTAGTTACGGTGCAAGGTCAGGTGAAAGCTCATTCCGAATGCTCAAGCTCGTGTCGCAATACCACCATTTTTCTCATTGATACCATGGTTTAATTTTGCTGCGCACGAAAATAATTCAAAGCCATTAAATTCCTACCGTCGACGTCGCAGCGCTGCTGCAACTATCTTCATAAAGCAATGCGTACTTCACCAGATTCCCGGAACCCCGACCTCCTCCACTCCCCCCCCGTTTCGTGAACCCACGAAGTTCGCCTTCCCTAGGTTTTCAAGAAGCGATTTTGCAATCCAAATTATCTCGGTTGATAAAAAGAAAACAATCACCACGATACCACGTGCTCAACGTATCTCACAAGGAGAGTGCGAGTGGTAAAACAGCCAACACGGTTTCGACGTTGCTATTTGTAACTTTTACCATACGCTCAAACGTATTCAAACACATGCGGAAAAAATCCTCACTAAGCCGGACTGGCATGTTTTCATTTTTGGGTAATTTTTCTTTGGCATATTTTCGAAGAACGTTGGGTGCGACATGTATGTTGCGATCATCTGTTTATCTGTTTATCAGCATTACACATCTGCTGGCAGGCCAGACGTCGCAGTACCTCGTGGCCATGTCTCTCGTCTGCGGAGATTCATCACAGTTCACACGTGACCCGTGTCAGCCGGTGTCAGTCCGGTCAACTGATACCCGCGGAGGTCACGTGTCCGAGCTGTGGAGATCCATCACACGTGACCCGTATCAGCTGGTGTCAGTCCGGTCAACTGACACCCGCGGAGGTCACGTGTCCAGGCTGCGGAGATCCGTCACAGTCCACACGAGACCAGTGTCAGTCGGTGTCGGCCCAGTCAACTGATATCCCGCGGAGGTCAAGTCTCAAGACTGCGGAGATTCGTCATATGTGACCCTGCACAGGTCACGTCCCCAGACTGCGGATATGCGTCACATGTAGCCCGGCGGAGGTCACGTACCTCAGGCACGCCACATCGCCTCACGTGCTCCCGCCAATAACTAGATTATGCGGCCCCATGGCTGGGCTGGACGCTCCGAAAACGAGTCGCCTTCGTAACAGATCTGGACATGGCCGGCCGGAGCAGAAGCAGTGGGCATTTGTGGAGCCGGGGGACAACTGGAAGCATGTTCTCACCCCCCCCCCCCCCACACACACATCCTATAGGGATGTGATTCCCTTCCGATCCGAAATGGATGCCCCTCCAGAACGAAGAAGTGCGCCATGTATAAAATCCCCTCCCCCACCGCTGAACGTATTTTCCAGGCAATGGCACCCCTCAGAGTAGAAGACGTTTCCTTGCAGTATGCCTAAGGACAATGAAAAACCCTGTTTCGTATCTAACATGTGTGCTATTTTGCTCTCGGGCCCGGGCTCTCGACGCTCTTTTTCCTTGAGACGGCTGGGAGAAGGTGTGCCCGGAAACCTGGAAAAAATAAAGTGGCTGAGGCGTTGCGCTCATTATGAGCCGGGGGGGGGGGGGGGGAGGGGAGCCCAGGTGTGATCATCAATGTGCACATGCGAAAAAGCTCACATGACCGACCCCACCCGACCAGGCCTGTCCCGACCGTCACGACCCCACCCGACCAGGCCTGTCCCGACCGTCACGACCCTTCCCGACCAGGCCTGTCCCGACCGACACGACCCTACCCGACCAGGCCTGTCCCGACCGTCACGACCCTACCCGACCAGGCCTGTCCCGACCGACACGACCATTCCCGACCAGGCCTGTCCCGACCGTCACGACCCTTCCCGACCAGGCCTGTCCCGACCGACACACATCGGAAAACTTGAATAGAGCTGTTGGCCCATTCCACGACAAATCGACAAGTGCCAGGGACAAAGACAAGTGCCAGGACAAGACAAGGGCCAAAATATCACCCAATATTTTATATTTTGTGATAATAATTGTGTGGAGTTATCTGATGCGCTGAATCTTCCTGTGCCATCTTGAGAAAGATGAGGGCAACGGTCAAGGAGTTATAGCCTCGGGCAATTTTGAGATGTCACCTAACAATGGTGTTTTTGAAGTCATTAACTCAATGAAGAACAATTTGTAGTGTACAAAAGTGTATATCTGTGAGCTTACAATGACCCATTGCATCTTTTGGCTATTTCGAAATCTTCGTTTACGGGATAATTGAAATCGTGACATCGTGACCTATCATCACGTTACCTATTTTACCATTCGGGACAGTCACAATGCGATTTGAAAAGTGCAGAAACGAAATTCGATATCTTATCTTTCGAAGCAAAAAAAGAATGAAAGAAAGATTTTGCTCGTAAGGCTCCACATATTCGTTCAAAATTAGGCATTTATGGTTGCTTTTTACGCTAGTTCATCGTGGCCTTCATGCATATGTATTTATAATGGTATATTAGTGAAATACAAGGTTGTTTTACGTTCGAGGCACGTGATGGGATGAGAATGTTAGTCATCTGATCTTGAATGATGTGTTGCACAAGTGTTCTAACTCGTCAGGTCAAGGGTTAAACAAAATGACAGAATTGTCTCCAAATTGTAGCAGAAGATAATTTAGGAGCTATGCCTTACCATGAGTTACGAGGAGAGAGAAGCATCCACAAAATAACAATCATATTCAGATAACCGGGAAACCATTCGTACAACCACTTATTGCCGCGCGAAAATAAAAATCTGCGAATGTAGTGAAATATCAGGAAGGGCACAAACCAGGGGTGGCACCGTGTTTGGGTGCCCGGTGCTCACTGCTCACTCTCGCTGTACGTGCTGCCTGTGAAGCGAGGAAATTTCTGAGGGTGTCGGATGCAGTCAAGGTGAAAGTAAAGCTATTTTATGAGTCGCACCAGATCAGCCGGACATGTCTTGGCAAGACCGACAGTGTCACGGTGCGACACAAAAAGTAGAGTTCAGAAAAGGCTTGATTTGGAAAATGTGTGTGACATATATGATTTTTTACAAGCAGAACTCTGAAAACCCTCGCACTACCTTCTTAACCTTTGCTGCCCCTCATCCGAAGCATTGCGTCTTGACAGGCAGCAGTGGGAAGCACTTGGTGTGCATTAGACCGGAGCGTCAGAAGGCTTTTTCGGAATTTCCAATCGGCACTGGTGGTATGACTTGGCCAGATATATGTCTAGCCAGGATGCGTTCAAAAAAGTTGAAAAAAATAACGTTTACCTTTGCCAACTAGTCGCCGAACGAAACCATGCAAGTTGACTCCCGGCGTTGAAGTCTCCAGCGGAATTTCACATCTAGTGCCCTTAGGATCTCGAGAACTAAGAAATATAGAGAGATGCGATTTTCACCTGCGGGTAGGCCTATCCGTAGGTTAACGTTTTGGTCCCCCAAAATGTTTACCTAACTCACACGGTTGACCTGCAAGGTCAGGTCAAAGGGGCAAAAGTGGGTCATTGGGCGAAAATCGGCTGTTTCAGGTCAAATCTTGGTACACATTTAGTCGAAGTGTAACAAATGATGTTAATGATGCAATGGCCTAGTTTATACGCATTTATAACAAAAAGATTGAAGGTCAAGTTCGTACTCAGTATTTCGCATAGTCTCAGGCATAAACAGTTTTGTTTGAAAATGTTATTGTTTACATTTCCTGATCACATAATCCGCTATCAGTGCACGGTAGAGCTTCAACGAATTGTATAATGATAGATCACTAAAGATTGTTTATACAATACAGGTATGCACGTGTATTGGTTCACATTTGGATACATTTGCACGGGTGATATGCAAAACAAGCTCTCGTTACATGCATACAAAACAAATTATCACATACAGCGATGCCAAGAGCAGCCAACAAACAGGGAATTGGCCGATGTTGTAGGCGGGACATATCGCGAACTAGTTCACGGCCATTCGAAGAAGTCGCGTTTGCTCTCCATGAGTGGTAAGTCTGATCTGGATCGTGCCCTCGAATGAATGAAGCGATGACGGGCATCGTGGCCAACTTTTTTGGCAGATGCCTGTGTGACCTCAGCCACCCACCTCTCTACGCTCTGTGACCCACCTCTCCCTCTCGGGAGAGGTGGGTCACACACCTCTCTACGCTCACGGACCCGAGGTCACACACCTCGGGTCCGTCACCCACCTCTCTACGCTCTGTGAGTGACAGGGAACATCTGCGAACGTGATGGGCGCATCCGCTGCGGCGCAGATAGCCGTATCACTGAGGACCATTGTGAGCGGCGGCTCTGTCAGCGCCACGGCGGCTTCCCACTGCACCAACTCTTTCAGTGATGATGCACCAAGATTGACATTATCCCTAGGAGGCTCAAATTTCCTAACATCCGCAGCATTCGCTCTACCCTCACGACAGGCCATGATCTTAGCAACAGCAAACTTCCGTACTTCCTCATCAGAGTCCGCCAGCATTGAGATCAGCACGTTTTCATGGTGAGCCCAGAAGCTGTTCCAGTTCAGAACGGCGTGTGTTACCTTCCTGTCCTTTTCGGGTAGCCCTTTAGACAGCTGCACCAAGAAGAGGAAGTTTTTTGCCCCGTCACTGACATTTTGGAACTTCCTGAACTTGAACCAGCCTGGAACGTATTGGTTCAGAATGAAAAATACTACGCGACGCAACGCGCTCCACGGCTTCTTGGTCGACACATACAGTCGTAGGATGCGGTTAGCTAAAGTAACCCACCTGGCGTTGTGCAGAGTTCCGGGCTCCATAGTCAGAAACGTTTTCTCGAACTCAGATGGTCCTTTCTGCACGGCGATGCTCAGTTTGTAGAGGTACCTTTGATCATGACTGATCGTGTTCTCTACTTCTGGCGGCATTTCTTCAATCAGGCCGGGTACAGGTTTGAAAGGCGTCATAGGCAGTTTCGTGAGATCCTGGCTGATTGACACTCCCATTTTGCCCTTATAAGATGCCGGACCACTCGTTTGTCCATCCGCATTTAGAAACACGTGCTTCATCGTCAACTCATTCATATGCAATCCGCATATCGCGTGCTGCAGCGGTCGGCCCAAAGCTAGTTCTATCCGTCTGTTGATCCCGCGGTGTGACCCCGTATTTACGGCAGTTCCATCCGATCCGATGACTACCGGCTCCGCGTCTATGTCGGTGATGACGGACGTGATAGCTGCTGCGATGTCTTTCGCTTCATGACTCTCTGGTGTGACGTGATCGATACATCTGTGTCCAGGTTCAGCTACAACTACTTCGTGGGGTTCTTTTATCTTCCGAATTTTACCGTCTTCGGTGATCAGGCTGGTGTCGTTTCGCCCGTCATAGAAGATGCCGATGATGTTGTTCTCTTCTCGGTTCTGCCTCCGTCTTGTTTCTACCTCGTCTTCTCCCCACTTCTTTCGCTGTCGTCGTAGCTTACTACGGTCGACCAGGCCACTCAGATTTTCCTGTGTCACAATTCCGTAGTCGACCAGCGCAGCGTTCAGCAGCGCCGATCCTGCGCGGTCCGATATTCCAAACCGGTCACACATCCGATACAAATTCCTCAGTTCGTGTCTGTTCGGCTTGACATCGCGCCCTCGCGCTTGGTTGGTGTAGGGGTCGACGGCAGGCTCTGTCACTACGCCATCGTCGTCATCTTCGTCGCCTTCGTCTGCATTCATGTCTTCATCACGATCGGAATCCATCTCCTTCGACCCTGATGACGCAGCCTTTTGCTTCGCAGCTGATTCCTCCGACCTACTTTTTTCCCCATCTTCTTCGTTCCTTTCGTGTCCACTGCATGCGATGTTATCAGCTTGCGTTCTGTCCGCTGATCTTTTATGAAGGGAACTTCTAGGACAGGGATCCTCATCCCTGCAGGACGGGAAGAGCACGGCTTGTTGTCTTTCAGGTCGCATTGACAGAGCAGAATATCGAACAGTTCGTCTTTCAGAGAATCAGAAACCTTGTGGAATGCCAAGCCACGCTTCTCCGCTTCCGTCCACTTTATGAGCTGTCGCGCATTGTCTCTCAGTTTCAGAATCTTTTTCACGATCGATTTGGGTTTTAAAACATTGCTTCTCTCCAATGCATACCCGTCGCCTTCAGTTTTAACCACAGGTATTTCTCGCTGATTGTGCTTTATGCTAAACTGAACGGCGCTTGAGCGATTCCATATCGCCAAGATCTTTTCCATCACAACGTTCGCGACCGTTACACCCGGAGCACGTTTTCCGAGCTGATCTTGGACCAGCATGAAGTATCCAAGCACTCCACTTTTCCAGGGAAGGCGGGTTTCTTTCAGTTCCAACGGACCGACTGTAAGCACGGGATGCTTTCGTTCCGTACTGCGCGTTCGATAATCGGCCTGAGCCATAACTTTAAACGTTAACTATTGTTCAGAATGATTATTTGATATGTCGTGCAGTCGTGCACACTTGAACATGTAACGGATGTAAGAATCTGAAACAGAGGGTGGGTTGTATGAGACAGGCACTTGGCAGGTATAGGTACTATCATGTGAAACACATTCATTGGATGGAACTCAGAAACACATGGTTGGACAAACTTTGTGCAGAATGCGATAGTTGGGATTGGAGTTAAAATGTCGACATAGGTATCCACCAGTTTAAGTCGCTATTATCAGTTGTTCGTTTGTGGAGGCCAAGAAAAAAGATATTTATCATATTGACTGCACTTGGCTGTGGCGGCTGGCCGGAAAACTTACGGGTGATGAGTTTATACTCGACCTTGAACCCAATTTTGTTATAAATGTGCACACATTAGGCCATTATATCATGCATGTTGTTTTTACCGCAGATAATACGATTTCTGTGAAGCTTAGACCTCAAACACGCTGAAATTGGGCCGATTTTCGCCAAATGACCCACGTTTGCCTCTTTGACCTGACCTGGTAGTTCAACCATGGGAGATAGGTCTACATTTTTCAGGACCAAAACGTTAGCCTATGGGTAGGTCCACCCGCAGGTGAAAGCCGCATCTCTCTCTATTTCTTAGTTCTCGAGATTCTAAGGGCACTAGATATGAAATTCCGCTGGAGACTTCAACGCCGGGAGTCAACTCGCATGGTTTCGTTCGGCGACTAGTTGGCAAAGGTAAACGTTATTTTTTCCAATTTTTTTTTAACGTATCCTGGCTAGACATATATCTGGCCAAGTCATACCACCAGTGCCGATTGGAAATTCCGAAAAAGCCTTCTGACGCTCCGGTCTAGTGTGCATGTGCACTTATCATCAAAACCCAAAACTGATCATATCCGCTCTCGGCCTTCCCGGTCTCAAATACCGTAACCTCCTCTATCACGCTGTGTGTGGCATGGAAAACCGTTATTGTATGATGCACAGCTGTGAGGACTGCCCTGGTGAAGGCGGAGTGATGAACATTCTGAGGATTATCCTCGAGGACAAATCAGGAGAAGAGAGTGAAGGTGACTTAGCCCCAGATGATGACATGGATTATGAGATCAGGCACAAACAGTGGATGAGCACGCATCGCTGTACACTCGCAGAGATAGTCTAGAACAAAGAGGAAAGCATGCGATATTTGAACCAGCAAACCGTGAAGCTGACCAGACACCATTTTGTGGCTGACAAATAAGATCAGCACTTCATCTACGCAACGGCCACTGGCAAGGAGGCCTAAGTGATTGTCTAGTACGATTTCGTTGAAAATTATTCATTTGTGGTGCAGGATGCAGCTCAAGGCTTCCACAAGTTTTCGTCCCAGTGTACCGTGCGCCCGTTTGCAGTGTAAAGGCGTGAGGACGAGGAAATGTGCCATCAGAGCTACTGCTGTATCTCTGACGGCAAAAAGCACAACACCGACATGGTGCATGCATTCCTGCAACGGCTTAACCCAGAAATTCGGACCGCAGTACCTGACCTCGAACATATGTATTGCACAGACGGCAGCATACAAATAAGCATGATTTCGTCACCATCAACAGCTCCTGGATGTGCTTCAAGGTCTCACCCTCTGGATCCAGCTGTTTAACAAACTGCTTAATGATGCCCAATTTGATGTGCAGGTGTGGCATCAGCACTTTCGTTGTCTCTACCAGCGGCTCTTGCTTCACGTTATGGGCCCCAACCGCATAGCAGGTCCTGTGGGGCCAGTTCCTCTTCTCGTAGTGCAGGGCTGTATTTCGGCTATCCCAGAGGCACATATAGCAAGTGATCTTGGTGAAGCCTCCCTGAAGCCCTATCAAGAAGGTCATCATATTGAAATCGTCAGTGACCTTCCAGCTGAATTGGCCGTATTTCAGTGCACTCAGCAGGATTTTAACGTTCTAGTACTCTTCTTTCATGTGCACTGAATGAGCCAGAGGAACCGAGGGCCACTGATTTGTGTTGTGCAGTAAAACAGCCTTGAGGATTTTAGATGAACTGTCCATGAAGAGCTGCCAGTCAGAGGTGTTGCAGGGGATGCCCACACCATCGAAAAATCCTCTGATGTCATGGCAGTAGCACAACCCATCTCTAAGAGTGAAGAACACTGAACAGCCGCGATGCCGCTTCCTCTGGGAAGTAATTCGAACGCTGTCGTCCAGTAAGTCCCACTGCTTCAGTCTGGAAATGAACAACTCGGCGTTGGACTTTGTCAAGGCCATTTCCCTCATGAGGTTGTTGATGTTCCCTTGGTTGGGGTAGAAGGGGCACCTTTCACCGGCCACCCGGCGTCGACGGCGCGGAGCAGATGACACACCTTGCTCCTCCTCGGAATCATCATAGCTTGCTTCTTCTGCCGGACAAGATTGATCCCTCAAGGGAGGCTGTGACACAGGTAGATCCGTCGCGTTATGGGGAACACGTGCAATAGATGACGGAATGTCAGGGTGCTCAATGGGAGGCGCATTCTTTCCCTTTCTTCGTCTTGTTGATGGACGCAGGTTCCCCGTGATTTACACACAGGGATGATGTGTGTAAATCGACGTCGGCGTCGATATACACGCCACCTATATATGATGCAAATCGGACAAGCTTATACCACGTGGCAAAGAAAGCATGGATGTCAGAGTGATCAATATTATTGCGTTTTAATAAAATATTGTAGTGCTCAGTTTATCAGAATTGTTTTATATTACTTCAGCCACTCTAACAACACATATTGAGGAATACAAAGTTATTCAACTTACCTTTAATCAAATAAAGTGATAAAAACGAACGGCGTAACCATTCGCTTTTACTTCTATTGAAGCACTAACTTATTTGTCTAATTAAAGCTCGGTTTCTGCAGCAGAGTTCCCAATTCGTGATATAAACTCCTTGAACCATTACAGATTTGACGATATCGTCATTTAAATTAAAATGTACTTGTTTCGGTGAATATATAGTAAATTCTGAAGCGTGTACAGATCTGTTGCAGATGCCCATACAGGGTTAAACAATAATAATGGTCTTATTTCAACAGAATCGATGTACTGACAACAAACCCGAAGTTTAAAATCACTGACAGCTTTTTTTGTCAGTGATTCGAAGCATAATGAATCAGAAAATAAATGTTGTTGCCCAGAGACAATTTGTTTTTACACAATGCTATGCCGCCAACGGAGGAATGCTTCCACTTAAAGACGAGGTTTAAGTATGATGCAAATACGAGTGGATAGGTGGAGATAAATGTGAGACAGATGGAGGAGACCATTGCAATCACTGCTATATAAGACAACAGTGTAAATATGACATGACCCGCTACCCCAGCAGGAGCTACGCAGCATTAGGCAGCACAAAGGGACACTTATTGTCGCCAAATTGAAACTGAGAACTGTTTTGATGTAATATTTAGGCAGCTGGGACCTCGCCTCGATTTCTGAGTGGCCTCCGGCTCGGTTTGTATCATCATTCGCCGCCAAGCCCAGCTAACGCTGATCTGATTATGCTAAGGCAGCCGCATTACTATGCGGGCGGCGTGTGGCGGTAGCATTGGAGCGCGCGCCGGCGGCTCTCCGGCGCCCGTCCTGGTCTCGTCCCACCGTGGGCAGTAGAAGCCCGTGCTGCTGTTGAAGGCCTATCTGGAGCACTATGGGCAGTAGAAGCACGAGCTGTTGTGGAAGGCCTATCTGGAGCACCGTGGGCAGTAGAGCCCCGTGCTGTTATGGAAGGCCTATCTGGAGAATCGTGGGCAGTAGAAGCTCGTGCTGTTGTGGAAGGCCTATCTGGAGAATCGTGGGCAGTAGAAGCTCGTGGTGTTGTGGAAGGCCTATCTGGAGCACCGTGGGCAGTAGAAGCCCGTGCTGTTATGGAAGGCCTATCTGGAGAATCGTGGGCAGTAGAAGCCCGTGCTGTTATGGAAGGCCTATCTGGAGAATCGTTGGCAGTAGAAGCTCGTGGTGTTGTGGAAGGCCTATCTGGAGCATCGTGGGCAGTAGAAGCCCGTGCTGTTGTGGAAGGCCTATCTGGAGAATCGTGGGCAGTAGAAGCCCGTGCTGTTGTGGAAGGCTTATCAGGAGCACCATGGGAAGTAGAAGCTCGTGCTGTTGTGGAAGGCCTATCTGGAGCACCGTGGGCAGTAGAAGCTCGTGCTGTTGTGGAAGGCCTATCTGGAGCACCGTGGGCAGTAGAAGCCCGTGCTGTTATGGAAGTCCTATCTGGAGCACCGTGGGCAGTAGAAGCCCGTGCTGTTGTGGCAGGCCTATCTGGAGAATCGTGGGCAGTAGAAGCCCGTGCTGTTGTGGAAGGCCTATCTGGAGAATCGTGGGCAGTAGAAGCCCGTGCTGTTATGGAAGGCCTATCTGGAGAATCGTGGGCAGTAGAAGCCCGTGCTGTTGTGGAAGGCCTATCAGGAGCACCATGGGAAGTAGAAGCTCGTGCTGTCGTGGAAGGCCTATCTGGAGCACCGTGAGCAGTAGAAGCCCGTGCTGTTATGGAAGGCCTATCTGGAGAATCGTGGGCAGTAGAAGCCCGTGCTGTTGTGGAAGGCATATCAGGAGCACCATGGAAAGTAGAAGCTCGTGCTGTTGTGGAAGGCCCATCTGGAGAATCGTGGGCAGTAGAAGCCCGTGCTGTTGTGGAAAGCCTATCTGGATAATCGTGGGCAGTAGAAGCTCGTGCTGTTGTGGAAGGCCTATCTGGAGCACCGTGGGCAGTAGAACCCCGTGCTGTTGTGGAAGGCCTATCTGGAGCACCGTGGGCAGTAGAAGCTCGTGCTGTTGTGGAAGGCCTATCTGGAGCCTGGAGGGCTGAAGAATGTATTGCGTGCTGGCTCTTTGTGGATCGCAGGCTATAATATGCATATCGGAATATGCAGTGGATACTTTATGTCATGCGAATGTCGATCAGTTGATTGCCGTTGCTCTGTTAAATTTTCCCTACAATGCATGAGGAATTTAGCGTCCCACAAAAGGCTGGTTCCGTCTCCTTCCCCTGTGTATATTCGAAATCAACGATCAACTATCTGATCCTAAGATCCGTATAACAATCAATAGTTCAGAATCGGATAACCAAATCGCGTAAGTTTGTTGGGCGTCAATGTCGTACCAAAGGTCGCCGTATCGATCACGTAACGTGAGGGGAAATATGTAGCCCATTTCCGTGCAAGATTGCTGTTTTCCATAAAGTGATTGCCAAAAGGAAGAGCCTTTCGACTCATTGCAGTTAGTCGGCTGTTAGATTCCAGTCGGGAACCCACCCTGGGTTGCATCTGAGGAGCAGGTCAACTCAGGTGGCCTGACTGTCGTCGTCTCGCTGAAAGACTAAACGACAGGCTTCGGCTTCAAGGGTCACCACTGCACGGAGGTTTTGTGCAAAACGTAGAAAATGTATACTCCTGTGTTCTCCAACGAGATCTCGACCCAATCCGCAAGGAATGCCCGCCACCTAAATTGTTGGAAAGAGTATCCCGAAACAAACATAAAAATAGCCTTACACTATTTTTGGTCCCATGACTGACCGCATTAGTGTATTGGTGGAGGTATTCATGCTGTCATTAGAGCTATTAAGTTGAAAAATGAAGTCAAATAGGAAGCAATGGCATAACGATGACGTACCAGAACGGCGAAAAAAACATCAGTCAGGAAGGCAAAAGATAAGTAGAGAATAAGTGGAAAAGGCCAGCATGCAAAAAAGTACGGAATGTGAAAGAAACATTAGAATTTCGGTTGACTACTTATATTTGCTGGCTGTCAGCTCATGAAAAGAATAATAATTTCATACAGAGTCATAGCATATTCCCGTAAGTCCCTTTCTAATATTTTGGGTTGTGTAGGAAGTCATCTATTTTACTAAATAGGGTGGAAATAATTTTCTTCCATAATATTGGTGCCATGCGTGATATCGACAAGGATCAATAACTTGTCGCTGACTATAGGACCTGAAATATTGCATAGCATTGATGTGAAAAGGCCTATCAGCATAAGGGTACTACATGGCATACGGGCATTAAATGCGACATCTAACTAATGACCAGGGTTTCACGTGATTGCAGAAGCATTTTCATGCACTCCTTTTTAATCCGTGTTTGCTCTTGAGTAAATTTTGCCACGTTTCTACCAGCTCACTCAAATTATCAGGCTGCCAGTCACCTTTGTGCTGCCTCCCTGCCAAGTCTGGCATCTCTGCTGGTGACGACACATGCCAAGTATGATTATTGGCATCACCACTGAACACGAATTGCGACACGTGCATTGTGCGCCTTATTTGGTGCTGGATGCATCACTGCATTTGGTGACGGACATCACATTTGGTGACGGGCATTACATTTGGTGACGATCATCACATTTGGTGACGGGAATTATATTTGGTGCCGGGCATCACATTTTGTGACAGGCATCACATTTGGTGACGGGTATTACATTTGGTGACGATCATCACATTTGGTGCCGGGCATTACATTTGGTGCCGGGCATTACATTTGGTGACGGGCATTGCATTTGGTGACGGGTATTACATTTGGTGACGGGCATTGCATTTGGTGACGGGCATCACATTTGGTGACGATCATCACATTGGGTGACGGGCATCACATTTGGTGACGGGTATTACATTTGGTGACGATCATCACATTGGGTGACGGGCATCACATTTGGTGACGGGCATTACATTTGGTGACGATCATCACATTTGGTGACGGGCATTACATTTGGTGACGGGCATTACATTTGGTGACGATCATCACATTTGGTGACGGGCATTACATTTGGTGACGATCATCACATTTGGTGACGGGCATTACATTTGGTGACGATCATCACATTTGGTGACGGGCATTACATTTGGTGACGATCATCACATTTGGTGACGGGCATCACATTTGGTGACGATCATCACATTTGGTGACGGGCATTACATTTGGTGACGATCATCACATTTGGTGACGGGCATCACATTTGGTGACGATCATCACATTTGGTGACGGGCATTACATTTGGTGACGATCATCACATTTGGTGACGGGCATCACATTTGGTGACGATCATCACATTTGGTGACGGGCATTACATTTGGTGACGATCATCACATTTGGTGACGGGCATTACATTTGGTGACGGGCATCACATTTGGTGACGATCATCACATTTGGTGACGGGCATTACATTTGGTGACGATCATCACATTTGGTGACGGGCATCACATTTGGTGACGATCATCACATTTGGTGACGGGCATCACATTTGGTGACGATCATCACATTTGGTGACGGGCATTACATTTGGTGACGATCATCACATTTGGTGACGGGCATCACATTTGGTGACGATCATCACATTTGGTGACGGGCATTACATTTGGTGACGATCATCACATTTGGTGACGGGCATCACATTTGGTGACGATCATCACATTTGGTGACGGGCATTACATTTGGTGACGATCATCACATTTGGTGACGGGCATTACATTTGGTGACGGGCATCACATTTGGTGACGATCATCACATTTGGTGACGGGCATTACATTTGGTGACGATCATCACATTTGGTGACGGGCATCACATTTGGTGACGATCATCACATTTGGTGACGGGCATTACATTTGATGACGGGCATCACATTTGGTGACGGGTATTAATTACATTTGGTGACGATCATCACATTTGGTGACGTTGCATTGCGTTTGGTGACGGTCACTGCACTTAGCTACGGACATTAACGCTATATTCGGCACCAGATACTGCCGATAACAGGCCGTTGACGAGATTGGTCCATTTTCCTATTGGCTCCGAGGCTGAATGCAGATGCTGACGGCATCATGAATCGTCCAAAATCTGCGCCGCGAGCACAGGAGCCAGCTTCGTTTCTGCGGGAACGAGGTGCGATCAGCGTGAATAGCCTCGTTACGGGGCGGACCGGCTGGGGCTCCCGGCCGCTGAAGTGGGCGGAGCCAGCTGCACTCTGGTGACCCCACCTGCTCCGTCACCATCGTGACACCAGCTGGTGCGCCCGGCCGCTGAAGTGGGCGGAGCCAGCAGCACTCTGGTGACCCCACCTGCTCCGTCACCATTGTGACACCAGCTGGTGCGCCCGGCCGCTGAAGTGGGCGGAGCCAGCAGCACTCTGGTGACCCCACCTGCTCCGTCACCATTGTGACACCAGCTGGTGCGCCCGGCCGCTGAAGTGGGCGGAGCCAGTAGCACTCTGGTGACCCCACCTAGTCCGTCACCATCGTGACACCAGCTGGTGCGCCCGGCCGTGTCAGTGGGACCCTGTGTCCATCGTGAATGCGATGTGGAAATATAAACCTGATATGCACAGCTGTGACCCTGTATAGGAAGATACTCTATGCGCATGCGCATCAAGGTGTGTTTCACCGCTCAACAAGACGGGTGAACTGGGCAATCCCAGTCGAAACTTAAAAGCACTCAGGAGAACACTAGAAGCAAAACCAAAGGACGAATAAAACTGAACCGAGTTTCTGTTTCCTGGCCGAAATTTTATGGCTCTTCCCTGGAGAGAATTGTCAGCATATTCCTGGTCGACTTCTGCTATTCGCTGCTCTACTTATGCAATCGAGATAAAACAACATCGCCTCGGCTTTATACCACCGCACGGCCGCCCAATCATCTGGTGAAATGTATTAAGTTTTCATGTTGGGCGCAACGTTTCGACGGTAGGCTAGCTCGCTCGACCCTCCATTGTCGGGTATCATAACACGGACAGCCAAGTCAGCAGAAAACACTCCCATCCAGAGTAGCTTCGTCCGGAAGGAAACATTTTGACGGGTGTCGCCACCGATATAGCTTCAGCGAAGAAGAGCGAGAGAAGAAATATACAAAGACAGAAATGATGACATAAATGATGATAGACAAATTGTACACAAATAGATGTACATGCATGGATCCGTAAATGCATAATATATGCATGTATATATATATATATATATATATATATATATATATATATATATATATATATATGCATGCTTGTGTATGTGTGTGTGTGTCAAAGTGCGCATACCAGACCATCACTCAGATTAGGATAATCCGATCCGTTAGGATCCGTAATGATATCCGTTTGAGACGGATAACGGAGCAAATCGTATAGAATTTGGTGAAGATGAACGGATGCTAAGTTGATCACGGATTGACTGTCCCAATTTTTTCGTGGAAAGGAAAATTGAACGCATATAATCATATTACCTTCTACTTATAACCCACAACTGTAGATAAAAATGATGAATTTAGCTGATTCTGAGTACTTTTCATTGTCTGAAAATGCATGATGCCACGAAATTAGCAACTGCACTGTCAACTCATTATCGCAAGCATCCTTCATGTCAAACACATGCAGAGGTAGCTTGAACTCGATTCATTCCATTGTTCTATCACATTCCACGCATGATCAAACTTGCATTCAATCTAGATAACCCCAATCACACCGTTATTAAAGAGCTTATGGATTCACTACCAACGATGCGTGCCAAAGAAGAGCTGCAGATCGTGGTACCTGAATGTCTGCGCGTGGCACTGAAGAGCTGCAGACCGTGGTACCTGAATGTCTGCGCGTGGCACTGAAGAGCTGCAGACCGTGGTACCTGAATGTCTGCGCGTGGCACTGAAGAGCTGCAGACCGTGGTACCTGAATGTCTGCGCGTGGCACTGAAGAGCTGCAGACCGTGGTACCTGAGG
This sequence comes from Ashinkailepas kermadecensis, assembly GCA_034440615.1. Lineage (NCBI taxonomy): Eukaryota > Metazoa > Arthropoda > Thecostraca > Neolepadidae > Ashinkailepas > Ashinkailepas kermadecensis. Next base: position 133,614 of record JAOTOM010004742.1, on the reverse strand, counting down.
GTCTGCGGGCTGGAGTGCCACTAAAGGACTGCATATCGTGGTACCTGAGATGAGAGCTTGCGGGCTGGAGTGCACTAAAGAGCTGCAGATCGTGGTACCTGAGGGTCTGCGGGCTGGAGTGCCACTAAAGGACTGCATATCGTGGTACCTGAGATGAGAGCTTGCGGGCTGGAGTGCACTAAAGAGCTGCAGATCGTGGTACCTGAGATGATAGTCTGCGGGCTGGAGTGCACTAAAGAGCTGCAGATCGTGGCACCTGAGAGTCTGCACGCGCCCCTGAAGAGCTGGATGGCGTGGTATCTGAGTCTTCGGGCTGGAGTGCTCACCTCCATACACAATGGGCCTTGTGGTGGTGTTTGGGTCGGAAAGTTGTCATTATCCGATTGGCGAATTTCTGGCCGACGGTGATGGCGGACGTAGGTGAGTTGTGTAGGCAATGCGAGCGGTGTGATGGCCACAGCAGCCAGACGATTGACTCCGGCTTCGCGAGAGCCAATCGGGGAGTTGTATGCTTCGGAGCCATGTTGTGTCGATCGACATTGTGACCAATTCGCCAACTACTAGACGGAACAGCCACACATAGTCTGCGGCGACTGGTTCACGAGGTTGGTGGAGGTGTCCCAGGAGATGTTCTGTTAACCCGATATGCAGACGAGCACAGTGGCTACCGTCCTGATGCTTGGATTAGTTTCACGCTTTGGCTGTCCGGATAAACTCCATTCCGATTGTGCTGCCAACTTTACCGGCCAGCTAGCTGATCGCCGAGATGTGTCGATCGATGGGAATAAATAAGCCGAACACCAATAATTTTCACCCAGAAGGCAACAGCAGTAGGTTTCAGAGGGTAAATGGACCAATTATTCGGATGCCATCAAAATACCTGTCCGATAAACATATCATGAGTGGGATGAACAGATGCAAATCCTAATGCTCTGGTGTCGATCACAAATCCACAAATCCCTCTTTTACGACTCGTTCTACCTAATGTTTGGGCGCGAACCTCGATTACCTATGGACGTGGAGATCGACGTACCGCGAGCTCTGAAATCGAGCATAATTTCTCGGTGTGTTGAAAGGCTCTGTACGGGGAGGCGTTTCGCGAGGACTTCACATGTCAGATGCCGCACCGTCAGGAACAGAAGGGCCTGTCACGAGCCTGTGAACTCTGTGTCATGCTTTTCAGTAAGGTAACAGAGCGGGGCGAGTACCAAAAGCTCGTTCGTCCCGGGAAATCCGGCACTGCTGCTTTAAAGCGGCACCCAAGCGGGGGGCATTAAATTACCCGGTCAGGCTGCACAGCGGCTAGATGTTGCTGGTTCACCACAATGGGCTGAAGCTAGGCTAGTCATCAAGCCCATACCGGGTGGTTGGCCAAACTAATTATCACGTCCCAACGCCCGTAGACTCTACACAGCTGGACTCCGGGACCTCTGGCCGGCGCGGCTCCCGACCGCACGAACGTCACCAACTCGGGGGCCGCAGTTGTAGTTTTATTTCCGGACAAGGACTGTATCGCCTGGCGAGTTGGTGCCTGCAGGTGAGCGTGGTGAGGGGTGGGGTGGGGGGGGGTTGACTAAGCAGGTGGCAAACGCTTTATACCGTTGCCAGTTTGTCAGCGACCATTGTCGATCGGTCAATTGTTGCTGTTCCGCCGGTGCCCGCTGTCCACTGCGGGCTCGTTGATTGCCGGCGAGCCAGTGCCGTGGCCGCGCAGTAGCTGGTGGGGCCGTCGTCAGCACTGTGGTGGGGCCGTCGTCAGCACTGTGGTGGGGCCGTCGTCAACACTGTGGTGGGGCCGTCGTCAGCACTGTGGTGGGGCCGTCGTCAACACTGTGGTGGGGCCGCGCAGTAGCTGGTGGGGCCGTCGTCAGCACTGTGGTGGGGCCGTCGTCAACACTGTGGTGGGGCCGTCGTCAACACTGTGGTGGGGCCGCGCAGTAGCTGGTGGGGCCGTCGTCAGCACTGTGGTGGGGCCGTCGTCAGCACTGTGGTGAGGCCGTCGTCAACACTGTGGTGGGGCCGCGCAGTAGCTGGTGGGGCCGTCGTCAGCACTGTGGTGGGGCCGTCGTCAACACTGTGGTGGGGCCGTCGTCAACACTGTGGTGGGGCCGCGCAGTAGCTGGTGGGGCCGTCGTCAGCACTGTGGTGGGGCCGTCGTCAACACTGTGGTGGGGCCGTCGTTAACACTGTGGTGGGGCCGTCGTCAGCACTGTGGTGGGGCCGTCGTCAACACTGTGGTGGGGCCGTCGTCAACACTGTGGTGGGGCCGTCGTCAACACTGTGGTGGGGCCGTCGTCAGCACTGTGGTGGGGCCGCGCAGTAGCTGGTGGTGCCGTCGTCAGCACTGTGGTGGGGTCGTCGTCAACACTGTGGTGGGGCCGCGCAGTAGCTGGTGGTGCCGTCGTCAGCACTGTGGTGGGGCCGCGCAGTAGCTGGTGGGGCCGTCGTCAACACTGTGGTGGGGCCGTCGTCAACACTGTGCTGGGGCCGCGCAGTAGCTGGTGGGGCCGTCGTCAGCACTGTGGTGGGGCCGTCGTCAACACTGTGGTGGGGCCGTCGTCAACACTGTGGTGGGGCCGTCGTCAACACTGTGGTGGGGCCGTCGTCAACACTGTGGTGGGGCCGTCGTCAACACTGTGGTGGGGCCGTCGTCAACACTGTGGTGGGGCCGCGCAGTAGCTGGTGGGGCCGTCGTCAGCACTGTGGTGGGGCCGTCGTCAACACTGTGGTGGGGCCGTCGTCAGCACTGTGGTGGGGCCGTCGTCAACACTGTGGTGGGGCCGTCGTCAGCACTGTGGTGGGGCCGTCGTCAACACTGTGGTGGGGCCGTCGTCAACACTGTGGTGGGGCCGTCGTCAACACTGTGGTGGGGCCGTCGTCAACACTGTGCTGGGGCCGCGCAGTAGCTGGTGGGGCCGTCGTCAGCACTGTGGTGGGGCCGTCGTCAACACTGTGCTGGGGCCGTCGTCAGCACTGTGGTGGGGCCGTCGTCAACACTGTGGTGGGGCCGTCGTCAGCACTGTGGCGGGGCCGTCGACGCCGTTGTCGAGGCTGGCGGAGGCGGAGTCGCTGGCGGAGGCGGAGTCGCAGTCTGAGTCTGGGGCGTCGCCTTGCGCCCCATCGCCGAGTGTTCGGTCGGGAGACGCTGGACCGCCGGCTCCGTGTCCGCCGGTGAGAATGTCGGCGAGGACTGGTCGGCCACCGGACCAGCTTGGCTACAGTTAGTTATCGTTGGCGATTGTTAGTATAGTTGATATGTTGCGTGGCACCGGCTTGGCTGCCGTTAGTTATCGTTGGATATTGTTAGCATAGTGAATATGTCGTGTGGCGTCTGCTTGGCTGTGCCTTGCATGTCTCGATAGCACATGTGTTAGCCTGGTGCCCAGCCCTGCAGCTCTGTGTCAGTTATTTGTTCTGCTATGTTCTAAGTATGCAGCAGCCATGTGGTAAGCTCGGCTTGATGCATTTCAGTCTGTGCAGCGTGTGCAGTGTGCTTGCGTCGTTTTCCAGCTCCCCACTGAATATGCGGCCGGCGCCGTAGATGCCGTTGAGCTGGCGACGCCGTGCCTGGGCATTGTCGGCTGCATCGACGCGGTGTAGCGGTGGCAATTTAACGTGAAGGAACGACTCGTGCGTGTCGGACGGCCGGTGTGGGCGAGACTTGAAACGCGCTGTGATATTTCGCGGCGCGTGTACTCGCCACAATTGTAAATAAAAGTGTTATAGTCCCCAGGAACACCTGGCGAGCGAGACGTCCGGCCTATGAAAGGCGGCAAGAGTGTGGGTCGGCAGCCTGGCAGTGCTCAGCCTGCCCCCGTGTGGGCGCTGTGGTGGGGAGGCGCGCGCCCCGAGTATGACCTTGTGTTGACCTGCGCCTGGGACAATGAGTGTCGCGCTGGCGCCGGGGTCGGCCGGAGCAGAGGCTGGTACGTACACTGTGAACTGTGGACACTGTGAATATTATCCGGGCTGCTTGTGGCCCTGTCGTTGCCGCTTGAGCGATGAAGTGCAGTGCGGGTTGGGCAGCCAGACGGTCTCGGAGTACATGAGCGAAAACGGAAGATAATACCCGCACAAATGTCTGTGTAGGCATGTGTTACATTGCATGAATCTATCCTTCCTCTATTCCCCCTCGTAAGACATTTCACTGGGTGGCCCCGGATGTCCCTTGGTGTTACTTGCTTGTTGTCCTGCTGAGGTGCTCCTGGAGTTACTTCTGCTAATACCTGGTGGTGGCCTATCTGCAAAAAACAAGGTATTCCTAAGCTGTCCATTCTGATTACGTGGCAACCTACCACAGGAAAACCCAACATAAACCGAATGCATAATAGTGCGTGCAGCGAAATAGGGAAGGCTGCTACATCTAAAACAGGGGTCGACATTAGAAGAAAAAAAATGAGATAGTACATATATATAACGTGTTTTACTCCTGTTCTCAGAGGTCCATTTATCCTTGGAACCCTTTGCCACAATCACCATTGACATATCCGTTTTAACTAAGGATTGTTTTACTCTTACTAGTTCAGCATAAACCAACTCCCAGATTGAACAGTGATTGAAAGCATGTGTTACGAAAAACATACAATACGTTTCGCTTTTACATACCTATCGATACACTCGCCTTGTGCATGGTTGCACAATGCACATACCAGCATTTCTCTGCCTGCGATGCACTGGTATGGTGGTCGTGTCTAGGGGACGGCACTAGGACATCGAGACAAGGTACTTGTCCAACAATGTCTCATAGGTGAAACACAACACGGAGGGTGGCAACTGAGGGAGCCATATCAAGAGACGATGCGAAGTTTGCGTACAGCAGCATGGTCATTGATCAGTTTAGGGTGCCATAATGGGCACCAGAGACACGAGGGCAAGACGTGGGATTTGGTGTTCCCGTGCTGCAGATGCAGGACCGTGTGCCATGCCATAGCGGCACACGTCCTGTCGACCGATAGTAACTGCAGGACCACGTGCCATGCCATTGGCGGCACACGACCTGTCGACCGATAGTAACTGCAAGACCACGTGCCATGCCATAGCGGCATACGACCTGTCGACCGATAGTAACTGCAAGACCACGTGCCATGCCATAGCGGCACACGACCTGTCGACCGATAGTAACTGCAGGACCACGTGCCATGCCATTGGCGGCACACGTCCTGTCGACCGATAGTAACTGCAAGACCACGTGCCATGCCATAGCGGCACACGACCTGTCGACCGATAGCAACTGCGCTCTCTTGGTTAGCCGTGGAAAAACAGTCCTTCCTGGCAAATTTCTCTAAATATGGTTCAATTTCGGCGGAAATACAGTGAATTCACAAAAGTGTAAGTGCTCCGACGAATAGCGAACTTCGTGATACGAGCAACATATTTGGCATATTAGCGCAATTTCGGAGACGGCAGAGTAGTTTTCACAAAGCTTGAAGAACGTGCCGTACCAAAGTTGTGATGAAGGGCGGAAGATATTTTCGGGGTGGCAGTTTCAGGGTAGATAATGAACAAGTTTCATGTCGGGACAGACCATATTTTTTTCAAGGTTCACTTGTGATTTTTAATTTTAAAGACGGTGGTGACATTCGTGTACTTTTTAAAAATCCCTAAATTACTTAAACAATTCAAAGAAGCGCCTCAGAATGCCACGCTTTGTGATTGATCAAAATATCTGTGACGTAATATATGTAGAGTTCACCGATGCTTGACTGCCGCCTATTATACCTACCATTGGGGACGCTGCCAGTTCGTAATAATCGCGACAGCTTTAGCTTGGATCACATCCGATCGTCAGGGGCAAATGGATTGTAGAAAACGGCGCTAGTATTCTTGTTTGTGCCGATGCATACAAATGCAACTGCAAGTAAGCCAGAAGCAATGTTCATGGGCCTCCCGACGGCCGACAAGATGAGGACGTTGTCGAGCGATTCTGCACGCCGAGACAGTCCGCTAATCTCTGCTAGTCTCTGTTTGCTGCGACGAACATTTATATATATATATATATATATATATATATATATATATATATATATATATATATATATATATATATATATCTATATATATATATATATATATATATCTATATATATATATATATATATATATATATATATATATATATATATATATATATATATATATATATATGCACCAATGGTAGACAGGGATACGAGTATTTTGATAGGCGTGGGCACGCCTTAGGATGAAGGGGGAGGCTGGAACCAGAGTACTTTCCTCAGAAGTGCAAACATTGATGATTTTCACATCAAGGCTTAGCTTGAAAACGGTGATTTTATCTTCCATGTTTTAAAACTCCCACAAAATAGAAGCATACTTTTTACAAAGATGAAAACTTGTTAGTATACATCTTGTTGGAAAAAATGGATGTCCACAACCCTTTTGGGTTGTGGACAAGTTTTTGTTCTAGTTCTAAGCAAGTTTGGCAAAACATTTGGCAATTTTGTGCTTTAAGATAATTTTTGAATTCTTGGAATTTCTCTTTCTAGCGCAATGTTCATGAATGTGGTCAACATGATGTGGCTAATCGTTTTCTCTGCAAATGCATTCTTTTCAGTTTGCTGGAAAAATAACACCAAAAATGGGCTTGGAGATGGGTAATATAGTAGACAAATAAAGCAAAAAAGAAAAAAGGTGTAGCATATCATAACTTAATATAATCTAATCTCCCATGGAAAATAAATAATCAAAAAATGCACAAAATTCAAGCAAGATTTTCTGTAAAAAAAATGTACTGAAAAAACCAAACCTAATGTAACATGGCTTAAATTTACTTTTACAAAATATTCCCCCCCACAAAAAAAAATCAATATAAAAACCTAACAAAACCTAACATAGACAAACCTAACCACTTTGCTTCATGCAGGTAAATTGTATGCAACATTTGTCTCGTGAATACCTTCAGGCACAATAAAGCCAGACTGCCTTTACATTTTGCAAAAAAACTGCAGAAACCCCAGCAATAGTATACTTGTAATGCTTTTCTCAAGCTCAGTGAAATTCCACAATGTGCCTGACATTCCATGTACAAAATAAGCCTACAATCTGACGAACTATCACAATACACATGTGCATTTCAACTGCATCTCTATATATTTGCCCATATATTTTACCAATCATGTGATGTGAAATGTGCAATATTCACAACTTAAAATAAACTTGGCATGCTATTCATTGATCATTTATCAAGTACTTACATTGGGATACAGCTTGCAGTTTACCACACTATGAAATGCCAATTATGGAGCTAGGTATTATCCTGACAATGCGCCTCTGAGTAGGCCTGAGCAACACCTATGGCAGCATTTGGCAGCACTTGGCAGCACCCACCGGCGATCACAGAATAGTGAGACTGCCTGTGCCCGCTGCCATAACTTGCGTTTTCACAGAACTTTTGTTGGACTCTTTTGGTTGGATACGCTTAGTACTAATTGTGCTACTAGTATTATTAGTAGGATTAAATAGGATCATATGTTATCGGATTAACAGAATACATGAAAAAGACTTGGCGGATTTCTGAATTTGAGAGACATTTGGCCTGAGCCTGGTGTGCCTATTCATCCATTCTGTTTCATCCCCTCTATGTTTGTCTATCGTTGCCTGAATCTTAATCGTGTTCTCTCTCTCTTTCGCTCGTGAAGGAGTCGCTGATGGAGCCGATGCAGACGTGTTAGCGGAGGTTCAGCTCGGCAGCGAAGACCGCACGCCGCTGGGACGTGCCGCGCCGACGCGTTGTTTTGACGGCGACGACCGAACGTCGACGGGGCGGCCTGTCGCCGCCCACTTGCTCGTGACGTCACCGCGCGTCGGTCGCCGACGGTCGGCAAAATAGGCCGCTCGTCATTCATCGGCCCGTAATGAACGCGCCGGCGGCACCAGCGACGGCGCGACACAACATTGGCTCCGGATATAGTCAGCCGGCGGGCCAGGGCCCGTGGGCCAAGGCCCGTGGGCCAAGGCCGGTGGGCCAGAGCCAATGGGCCATCGTACCATCGTACCACACGTTGTGCTTGGTGAGCAAGACACCGCGACACGGTGAGTCTGTGGCGCTGGGCAACGAATTCTCAGTGGTGGCTGACACTCGTGACCGGTTCGCCGGGCGGGACGGCGGCTTGCATGTCTCCTGGTCACGAAATGGGCAGAGGAATAGACACTTTTGCAGCCGCGAGGGCACAACGGTCTGCGCCCTGACCTCCGACTTGTAGCCCCGTTGTGTGGTTCCCACATGAAGCGCCACCTGCGCAGGCATCCAGAATGACACGGAGATGGGGGAGACGAAGAGATGAGACACAGCATGATCGTGAAGATGAGGCTGTGCCTCGAGACCCAGCAGCATCAGATATGCGTCATCAGAATCACTGTGGATGAAGCAATTTGAGTCTATTCGAGCGCACTTCCAACCTATTCAGTCGTTCATTACACAACTGTGCTTCCATTCATCCTTGACACACTCATTCTCAGAGAATGTGAACATGTGACATTGTTTCCTTATTGGATTGTTGCTGCATGTTGCAACGGCATAGGCACCCATCTTTGGTCGCAATGCACGTTGGTAATTTCCTCAGGAGCAGCATGAACATGACTGCAATGCCATTCTTCATTCGCACGGGCCGGAAGTTTCAGAACACTTCGCGCCAACCAGGAAGCACATGCGAAGGAAGCACAAAAAACATATTCCAGTGCGACGATTGAACGCTTAAAATTGCGTTTTAATTGTCGTAGGAGTGACGTCGCCAGAACCCAGATGCAAGTTGCTTCAATGCGGACAACATCCACCTGGAACACCACTGCGATGCATGGCATCCACTGTGCCCATAATTAGTGGAGGCTATCCGTACCATGTTTCCTGCATATTGCTGCCGTGTTACGATCGCACTCTAATTATCTGTTCCGCACTTGTCTTTCCTCTTGACAGGTTAAGGGCTTGACGCTGGCCTCGACTTCTATGGAACATACTTCCGTCAAACTTTGCCGATCAGCGTCCAGTTTGTGTCCAAGAAGTTAAGCAATAGATTGGTAAGTCAGGGCTCTGGGTGGTAAACAAGATGGAGAGTAGTTGCCAGGCAACGTGAAAGTCATTCCCTGAACCGGTATCTTCTAGAGCTGTTGAACTATCCGCTCTCTCAAATCCCTCGTGCCCTGCTTTTGTTTGTCAGGGCAGCACGTCTATTGGAGGTGAGGAATCTGCTCCAACTATTTGCTGCGGATACCGTGCATGCGTGCAATGGATAGCGTGCAACGAACGCGAACGGTGACATTTTTTTACTTGTGCAGCATCGAATTTCACGTTGCATTGCGCATTATCCGTGCATCATATTTCCAACGTTCCCTATTCACTCTAGGTGGTGTGTCCAGTTTCACTAAGATGACCGATTTGGATGTGTTCATTTGAATTTGCAACTCATCACCTGAATTGGAGATTTGACTTCTTTTCCTGAACCTGGACACGCTTCCAAATAATAATTATAAATAAATCAGCGCCGAAATGTCGACACATAATTCATATATTTATCAAATTCTCGGACTTCCGCGAAAATTGGACTCAGTGAGGTGCATGCTTTCACTGGCTAATATGAGAGTGCGGCCGCAGTCGGTCCACAGGTTCCCTGTCGTGACATGATGCCCGACCGTGTACCTGCAGCATGGAGAAGTCGTAGCCCGCCTCCTCCCTGGCCATCTGGTACCCACTTATGCTCCAGTTCATTCCAAACATTGCATAACACTTAGACACAAGCATGAAGTACAATAACGATTGGAAGAGCAAGCTCAACAAATGAATAGCTTGCGTCCACTGGACGCCAGATAAGCTGGAATGAAGCCCAGAGAGTGAAAACAATTATTTTGTTGTATATTCATATTTGTTATTTCTGTACTGTAGTAAGTCCCAGCATTAGGTTAAGTCTCATTGAGTTACATCTATACATCTGGTTAAGGCTCAAATGAGTATATCTGAGCACTGGGTTAAGGTTTCTGCTTTGAACTACATATTCGCTGCTCACGTCAGGACTGTTAACATCCTTTGCCCATTTTATTATCGATATGGCATTTATACAACACGTACTACCACTATTCTCCCAAATGGTATCTACGCAGCCCAACGGATCTAACGATCAGCTTATCGTCCAGTAATTGGAGAACAAGCCTAATACTGGCTTACATTAGTAACTATGACACACTGTCATTGCAAGTAAAAGTATCTGATCTCTGTGCTTGTATCTCCAGTGATATGGCAGTGCTGCGATCCCAGTAAAAGCATATAAAGGAAACATATTCAAAGGAGCCTCTTGTACATTCTCCCTCCGAAGACTGAAGTTGTTTTGACGGCGGAGCGTTAGCAAGCCATCTCCAGTGAACCCCACGAGGGACCGGAGGATTTTATGGATTCAGATGAAGCTCATGCATACTTGAAGCGCGGCATCTCCTTCCTCATAATCGTCCCGCTATCGCCTTCAGACTACAAGTCAAGCATCGGAGCGGTGTGATGACGACACTCCGAAGCCGGCGAGCCCAGGGAGAAAGGCGTCCGCCCAGAGCCCAGGGAGATAGGCGTCCGCCAAGAGACCAGGGAGAAAGGCGTTCGCCCAGGGCCCAGGGATGCATTTTGTCCTTCTTGATCTGAGCAACTGGTGCATGATTAAGCATAAATGCAGCTCACTTTTGGTTTGCTATGAGTGTGAAGTGGTTGCCTGAGAGAAAGCGCATCCACTTGCATAGCACTTACGCAGTAGCATGGGCCTCCTGCATAGCCAAGCGTCCCTGGTCGCTGGCATGACCTGGGAAAAGGCCACCGACCTGCCTGTCTGATCGAGAGCAGCTACAATGGCAATATCAGAAGCATCCGTTTCCACTTGAAGCGAAACCGTCTCATCTATCAAACTGACACTTGATCTCTCAATCTGGATTTTCATCCTATGAAATTCCTCGCGTATGCCAGCATGGATTCTGGTCCGATTCTGGTCTGATTCTGGTAGTTTTAAACCAATTTCGATGTTATCTGTTCGGGGTAGCTTGTGCGAAATGGTTCCAGTTACCGTCGAATCTCGTGAAAAATCGCATTCTATGCCACGATCAGCATGGGCTCCACCGGTCACTCCACGGAGACGACCATGCTGGAAGCAGCAGACTACCTTCTCTGCCAGTATCTACAATGGTCCGATGTCATCATTCAGCGGGCACTTCGAAAGCTTTCGACGGCGTCGAGCATGGCAGGTTTCTGGAGACGCTGGGTTGACATGGACCCACACTGCGTCCGTCATTGTTGAGTGGCCACAAACAGAAGGTCCGGGGTAGCACCGCGGAGCACTGCCAGCGACCGACGCGGAGTGAGCAAAGGCTCTACTCCTGGCCCAAAGCTATTCTTGATTTTCACAACTGACTTTATCTCACGTTTACCTTTACCTTTACCTTTACCTCACGTCTACCCTCCCGGAAGGACATTATGACGACATGCATTTTGTTGCCATATGCATTATATACGCCCGCAAATATAGGGCAAACAATGCACCTAGCTCTGCGATGGTTGACACAAAACAAATTTAAAATAAATCCCGCCACATCGAATGTTAGTTGTCAGGCCACAGCGCAGAGCAGTGAATTCAAAATGTTGCTTTGAAGTTGTGCACAATGAAGTCAAGCTATCAGTTCATGGAAACCCTATTGGTGTGCTAATTTCTCCCTCTCATGGACAAACAACACGCATCTCAAGCTACTCGTCGGTGCTGCACGATTCCTGTCATGCTGTCAAAATTCAGGGACAAAACTTTGGGTGGAACAAAACAGCTTTGTTCAACCATTTATATTCAACCTAGTACTGCATCATTGTCATTAATCACTATGTCTTCCCGCACATATGGTGTTATCTCATCACACGAAGCAACTGTAGCATAACGCAAAAGTGCAGGATGCAAACAAGAACAGCTTCGGCGCAAGCATCGTTGTTGGCTTCAGTCGTCATCGACACGTAACACCGGCTTTGAAGGCTGGCTGAGAGTCAACGGGATGGTGGCCGGGCACCGTGTGGCAATTATTCGAAGACCGGCGACATCTGCGTCTGCTCCGGTGTGGCAATGATCCGAAGACAGGCGACATCTGCGTCTGCTCCGGTGTGGCAATGATCCGAAGACAGGCGACATCTGCGTCTGCTCCGGTGTGGCAATGATCCGAAGACAGGCGACATCTGCATCCGCTCCTGCTGTCTCGACGGACGGCGTCAAGCGGCGTGCGGTGGCGTCTACTCGGGAGTCCGTGGAATCGAAGAGGAGGAACTCGGACTGCCTGAGGGTACGTACAGAGGCTTCGATGATGATTTTAGACTTGGGCCTGTTGTCACCTTCCTTGTCACGTTACTGCCACTTCCTCCGGGTGACTTGGGCCCAGTGGCGGATTCAGCGGAGCCGATGTTGACATGTTTGCTGGAGACAAAATTCCTCAAACCATCTAAAAATGTAATACCTTTTGTACTAAATTCGCACATCCCAACCAAATTCCTTATTTCCGGCATCATATTCTTCATGGCATATTATTGAATGCGATATGATTTATTCATCACATTTCGCCATCGTCGTCTCTCTCCGGTGAAAGTTTCTTAAAACATGCCCTGGGATCCAGAGGGACACGAAAGGTATGCACCCAGAACAGCTCTCCCCCAGGAACGGTCGACGGCAGTTTCTCCTCTTCCTCTCTTTTAGTCCAACCTCGCTGGAAAATGTTGCCTCTTAGTGAGGTCTATTTTCAGCACGTTGGTTTTCCCAGCCGGTGGCTCCTCTCCCAGGGAGTTGGTCTCCAGTTCACTAGGCGCATGTTCCGCATTTAAATTCCGTTTTCTGTCATTCCATCTGCTAGCTAGTTCACAAGGTGTATTTCCTTAGTAACCCACTTTATGGACGTACAGGCTTGGCCCTTGGAGTCAAAATTTGGACACAAGTGCTTCGTTTTTTAGCGACACATTAGACACGCGTTTTCTCTATCAGAACCAGATAATGTCCTGCAGGCAATGATCTTAAAAAGGTGTGTCAAGTATGACGGTATGACCATACCAGACGATATGACCTTTGTGCGTTATCCAGCTACACCAGTGGCCACTTTGGCCATGCAAACCAGTTATTGCACCGTGTTGAGAAAAGTGTGTTTACATTCTCACGAGGGACGCTAGTCTGGCCCAGAAGGCGCATACATTCAGAGAGGTGCCCAGAAGGGTGCCTGTGCTAGTGCTATCAAAAGAAGCGCCGGAGTTCCACAGAATGGTGCCTCGATGTGCACTAGGGGTGCTAACTATCTGAAACTGACGACGGCGCCTTTAATTTCAATAGAGGAGTTGCTTGGTCCAAGGAAGCGACTGACTGTGAAGAGAGCACCGACTGACCCAGAAGGGCGCCCCTGCATTCTCAAAGCACCCAACTGCCTAGAAGGACACCTTTCTTGTCGGGAGAGGTGCATATGCAGCCAATGATGGTTCGCAGATCACAAAGAGTGGTGACCGAATGATCCAGGAGGGTGCCTACATTCTACAGCTACACAGCTGTCCGGAAAGCACCCGTGTGGTGGGATAGTCGCCTGACCGCCTTGGCCGGCTATACATGTTTGCCACCTTCTTCGTTGTTTTGCAGATTTTAGCTGGGTGGATAAACTTGACCGATTTGTCGGCCAGCTGGCTCGACTGGAAGGACACTTGTCCAACCAGCTAGCATGCTACTCAAGGTCCTGCTTCCCCTTGGCGATGGTAGAGTCCATGTTCTGGGCCAATATTGCGCCGATGCCTAAGGCACCATGTTGCCCAGGACATGGACGTCGATGGCGCGCCGAAGACCAGCTTATCGTCCTGTGGTGAGGTAAGCGCCCTTCTAGTCAAGGTTGGAGTTCCTCTTGAGATCGACGCTCCTGTGGTTCGCTCAGTCGGCGCCCTTTTCAACTGATTTGGCACACCCACCATGCGAGACCGATGCTCTCCGTTTTCTTTAGGCCTCTTGCTGATTTTGAACTGAGCCACTTGATTGAGCATTGAATCAACGTCTATAAAATGCTGATATCAGTATTTTATCGAAGGACGGAGAGACTGAGGGAGGGATAGGGGGTCCTCTCGGCCATTGTCTCTCCCATGCGGAAAGAACGAAACCCATCATCACACCTCTTGACCCTGGCTCCCATCCGGGAATGGCAGCAGGAGACTCGTGCATCCAAATTCATTTTCGAGGTCAATGTCCTCCAAATCATCGAAGCAAGGGTGGACTTTGGCAATGGCAATGGCGCATCCTTTGTCTACTCCATGAAATGGAAAATTGAAGATGTCGTGTCAGGCCACTGATTTATGGCATAAGAAGAGGAAAAACGCGGATGGTTTTTCCGAGAAAATCGCGAGCTATTGGCAATTAATACAAATTACTGCCCTCAAATCATCAATCCTAGAGATCGTAGGGTAATTAATAATTTAAACAACTATCTCTGATTCATCCCAGGTTATCCTAGATCAGTGACTGAATTTGACCCAGATGACCTTGGTGCAATTAGAAGTCATTTAAAATTTAATACACAATAATATATAATTATAATTAACAATAGGAAGAAAGTGTAAGGCTCTGTACGGCTCCGTTTGTTCGCAAAAGTTATGCTGTAGTCATTGGACTCGGGTGGCTCCATGATTAGATGACATAATTATGGATTCGTTGTTGAAAATGTTTTTTGATGATGGTACATGTTCAATTGTAGACCGCGTAATATTCAGAACCTCCCTGATAAATTGTAAGAACCAGACCCGTATTACCCTCATTTATTCCAGTGAACTCTACGCTTTCCTTGAAATGCATTCCCAGGCACAGTGTGCTATAAGTATTTACCTCAATGTTGGGTGAAATCAAACAGTGAGGTCGGCCCGTTGATTTCAAAGTGGGTGAAATCTTCCGGGAAATTTCGGTTTGGTGGTGACTGTCATCTGTCAAATCTTATTGTCCTTCTTGTCGCCTCCGAGTGACTAGACTGTAATCATGTGCAAATCCACCAACCAAGCACACACTGAAAACTGTTCCTATATGCGCCACAGCTTCCTCCCTCCAATCCATTCGCGCACCTGCTCCCGTCGCGAACGCAGCACACGTTTCACATCATCAGACATACAGGGCCCTGTCTAATCCTGGATCAATGTGGATCACGGCACCTTATTGGTCTGCCTGAACGGGCTGCATCCGCTTCGTGACTGTCACGCGAGTCACGACTGTCGTGACTGCCGTTATTGATCTGCGTGGGCGGGCTGCATCAGCTTCGTGACTGTCACGCGAGTCACGACTGTCGTGACTGCCGTTATTGATCTGCGTGGGCGGGCTGCATCAGCTTCGTGACTGTCACGCGAGTCACGACTGTCGTGACCGCCGTTATTGATCTGCGTGGGCGGGCTGCATCAGCTTCGTGACTGTCACGCGAGTCACGACTGTCGTGACTGCCGTTATTGATCTGCGTGGGCGGGCTGCATCAGCTTCGTCACTGTCACGCGAGTCACGACTGTCGTGACTGCCGTTATTGATCTGCGTGGGCGGGCTGCATCAGCTTCGTGACTGTCACGCGAGTCACGACTGTCGTGACTGCCGTTATTGATCTGCGTGGGCGGGCTGCATCAGCTTCGTGACTGTCACGCGAGTCACGACTGTCGTGACTGCCGTTATTGATCTGCGTGGGCGGGCTGCATCAGCTTCGTGACTGTCACGCGAGTCACAACTGTCGTGACTGCCGTTATTGATCTGCGTGGGCGGGCTGCATCAGCTTCGTGACTGTCACGCGAGTCACGACTGTCGTGACTGCCATGCTCGCCCAGTCCACGCCGTGACACTTACACACTGTGACCACTCCATGTATGTGACACTCCATGTGACCACGCCGTGACACTTACACACTGTGACCACTCCATGTGACACTCCATGTGACCACGCCGTGACACTTACACACTGTGACCACTCCATGTGACACTCCATGTGACCACGCCGTGACACTTACACACTGTGACCACTCCATGTGAGTTGTCCGCGTTGTTTGTATGTACATCTTTAGGTGAATAAGCTGCATACAGTGATGTGTCTTCGGAAAAGAAAATGGTGTAAATCGTAGTTTTTGTCGGAAGCCCGTTGCAATGCATTGTTGCGAGAAGAGGACCCAAAACTGAGCCTTGGGGCAACCAGAGTTAATCGCTTTTGGAGGCGAAACCACATTTTCCACTGCTACACGTCGTGATCTGTCAGTCAGGTGCGATTTTTGACGTGTCACTAAATCGTCACTAAATCCAAATTCATTTTTGCACCTGTGCAGAAGACCTTGAAGCCAATTTTTGCACCATATTTCATCGAAGATGATGCTTATGTCTCGTCCTGCGTCAAGTGCTTTACATACATTGTGAGTCAAGGAAAGAAGCTGAAGCTGTGTGCTATGACTAGGCCGATGGCCATTCTGTTTTTCAGTCAATAGTTGATGGTCGGTGACATGTTTGTAGATGCGCTTGAGTACTATTTCCCAAATGTTTTGATGTACAATTCAGGAGAGAAATTAGGCACTGATTGCGAAAATTTTATGCGATCCTTTGTTTTTATGCATAGGTTTTATGCTTGCAATTTTCCATGGATTGGTGAAGACATTTGTGTTGCAATTTCGTCAAATGTTCAACGATTAGATCTGCCTGAAGTTTTAGTTTTTTTTTTTTAAAGATAATTTGCCCAGCCTAGTTGATTCAATCAAAGGCAATTAACAGACTTATTACCTCTTGTCCGGTGACTTCAATGTAGCTTAGAGTCGATATCAACTGTGTACTACATGTGGCCAATGGTTTATGTCCAGCTGGTATGTCAAATCTTATCTCTAAAGCAGTGTTTGCTAAGAATATAATATTTGTCATAGTTGTCATATGCTATCTCGCAATCTGATCGAATATGGGATGGCATTGTCTTGTCTTGTTTCCGTCCTGCGATATTTTGAAGTATTTGGCGATTGATCCCTGCGTGCTTCATGTCTGTGCTCAAATCATTGTTTGTTCACATGGGCCTGCAGGTGTTTGTGCTGGAGTTGCTTATTTATTTCAGTTTCAAAGTTCACCTTCAATCCGCACCAGTCAATGTCGGAATGCGTCGATTTAGCTGGTATGAAAAGTCGATTGCGTTTTCTATTATGGCGGTTCAGGTCGTTGTTTACCCATGGTTTGTCTTTTGTCCGCATATGTATTGTTTTGGTCGGAATTGCAGTGGCTGTCGCACTAAGGATTGCTGGCGTAAAGTCGTTCGCAGCAGTGCCAATGTCATTGTGAAGCATAGTCGGCCAAACGATAGTGAGAAGGGAATGAACAAAAAGGTAGTCTAGTCTACCATAATCCCATATCGTCTTCTGAATGATCACGATGTATGGGTATGGATGTTCATCGTCGTAGCATATACTGGAATGTAACCTAACTGCGAAAAAGAAGAAAGTGTGTCACATTTTGTTTGTACGTACACTAATAATGTCCATAGGGAAGATAAGATCCCGTAACTTAGCAAAATTGTCAGTCATTCTTATCGACTCATTAATTAATTGTGTCATGTCCAACGCGTCTGTTGTGTTGTAAATTATGTGATGCAAGGACGGAGTGCCGTTGGTTCTCTGGAAGTTGTTTGCTTGATCCCAATAATTGTTTCCCGGATTGAAATCCCACAATATAGGAATGGCTGCCGGAGAGTAGGTATTGGCGAGGCTAATCTATCTGTTAAAGTTTCAATGAAGGGCTGAAATCTGTTTGCCGGAAGGCTAGGTGGCAGATGAAAGCAACAAATGTGTGAATTCGTAAATTTTTATTTTTCACCAGGTCCACTCTTCTTTACCAGTTTGTTCTAAGTGAACGAAACATGTAACTGAGAGTATTTTATGAGCGTAGATAGTGGTCCCTCCCCTTGCCCGGTGCGACGCTGTGTGAGGTGCGAGTGGAAAACTTCAAGGTGATAAGATAAAGACTTGGGTGTACACTGTCATCAAGTTTTGTTTCTGACAACGCTACATATATTTTTTTGTCTCGTTAGTTTTGACAAACTGATGAAGTTCAGGAAGTTTAGTTGCTGCCACTACGCTGTTAATGTTCGGATATGATATATTTAGCGGCCACGTGAATAGGTGTTGGTGTGGTCCTGGGTTTTGTTCAATGCCTCCAATGATTAAAATAATACTACAATTTCGGTATGTATTAAATGTGATCACTGATAATTAGTGCCACGGGTCTGGGAAGCAAAGCGGCGTAACCTGTTTCACAACGCCCGGTGGATCGAAGATGACATTATTCTTACGCTGGTGTTATATAGTTAGGTTAGATGAAAGATGCACAAGGGAGGTAAGAAAGGTAAGGTAAGTGAGTGAGTGAGTGAGTGAGTGAGTGAGTGAGTGAGTGAGTGAGTGAGTGAGTGAGTGAGTGAGTGAGTGAGTGAGTGAGTGAGTGAGTGAGTGAGTGACAGAGTGAGTGAGTGAGTGGGTGAGTAAGTAAGCGCTTTTATTTACATCCGCCACTGAAATGAAAATGAATTTGAACCCACTGAAGGAGAGAGGCGACCATCTGCTGTAGTCGTCCTATAAAGGGTAGATAGGTGTTTCGTAGGTTGTCTTTAATTTAAGGGAAACTAAGTGGGCGTGATTTTTGCATCTGTAGATAGGTCGTAATAGGATGGTTGCATGGTGTGTGATATCGCGCAATAGCCGGCGTGTTCTTAGTCCACCTATCATCAATAGATGGTATTAGCAGTCCCCTCCTTTAGCTCATGGAGGCTACTGAAACTAGAAAGGCAAAACTTAGAGGTGGCATTACAGCTGTAGTGAACTCTCTGCACCATTCATTTGACGATCCTAGGTCAATCTCTCCAGGGCCAAATGGGGGCACCTATGTTAAACTTGGACGACTTCGTGCTTGATAACTTTTCTAGATCATATCTATGGAAGAAAAAAACATGGATGAGTTGCTTTCCGAATGCCCAAATATGTATGCATTGCATGAAGTAGGATGCACGATAGGAAACGGAAGCGGACATGCGGACTGACGTGTCCCTAGTGTTGACATGTGGAACTAAAGTATGGGTGCTGGAACGCGTGATGATGGCCGCAAGATGAGTAATAATTCGACGTGTACGTTAACGAACTCCTTGATAATTTCCTGCAAAATAACATGTCCTGCTTCTTCTAATGCACCTTCGGTGTACCTGTGTTGGAAAACAACGGGTCATTTTCGACGTAAAACTTTCCAGTACTACTAACCGTCTGCGTTAAGCCAATGGTGCACGTCTCCACGTTAGTGTATCATTACAAATAGTGATTGTGATTGAACGCATTAGCCAGGAACGGCTCCGCATCGACTGTTCGAACCAAGATGAATCGGTCTGCCTCGGTGAGTATTCAGTAGACCCGCCGATCGGTTGACAAAACCATAGCGTCTTTTTAATTGAGTATCACAATTGTTTTTCAATTGCTGGAATCACTAGCGTATCAGCTGACAGATAGAGGAAAGCTAGAGGAAGAGTAAAGTCAGTAAGGACAGAGGAAGGAGTATTCGGTAAATACTCTATATCCAACAATTACTATGCAGTCATTCAAGCCGTTCAGTTTTCTGGGAAGCACAAATGGAAACACAATTCCACGTGTCGCCAGTG
Source organism: Ashinkailepas kermadecensis (assembly GCA_034440615.1). NCBI lineage: Eukaryota > Metazoa > Arthropoda > Thecostraca > Neolepadidae > Ashinkailepas > Ashinkailepas kermadecensis. The sequence goes on along the minus strand of JAOTOM010004742.1, from coordinate 113,977 downwards.
CGGGTGGTGGCTACTGCTGGTGCAGGCCAGTGCTATCAAACGAACCCACCGATAAAAAACGCATCGACGAGCATTGCCATACGCAATACACCTAACGAAGTCGCAAGCTGCCGGGCGTCAACTGCCGGGCGTCAGCTGCCGGGCGTCAGCTGCCGGGCGTCAGCTGCCGGGCGTCAGCTGCCGGGCGTCAGCTGCCGGGCGTCAGCTGCCGGGCGTCAGCTGCCGGGCGTCAACTGCCGGGCGTCAGCTGCCGGGCGTCAGCTGCCGGGCGTCAGCTGCCGGGCGTCAGCTGCCGGGCGTCAACTGCCGGGCGTCAGCTGCCGGGCGTCAACTGCCGGGCGTCAGCTGCCGGGCGTCAGCTGCCGGGCGTCAGCTGCCGGGCGTCAGCTGCCGGGCGTCAGCTGCCGGGGTCAGCTGCCGGGCGTCAGCTGCCGGGCGTCAGCTGCCGGGCGTCAGCTGCCGGGCGTCAGCTGCCGGGCGTCAGCTGCCGGGCGTCAACTGCCGGGCGTCAGCTGCCGGGCGTCAACTGCCGGGCGTCAGCTGCCGGGCGTCAGCTGCCGGGCGTCAGCTGCCGGGCGTCAGCTGCCGGGCGTCAGCTGCCGGGCGTCAGCTGCCGGGCGTCAGCTGCCGGGCGTCAGCTGCCGGGCGTCAGCTGCCGGGCGTCAAGCCGGGCGTCAGCCGGGCGTCAGCTGCCGGGCGTCAGCTGCCGGGCGTCAGCTGCCGGGCGTCAGCTGCCGGGCGTCAGCTGCCGGGCGTCAGCTGCCGGGCGTCAGCTGCCGGGCGTCAGCTGCCGGGCGTCAGCTGCCGGGCGTCAACTGCCGGGCGTCAGCTGCCGATTTGATTGCAATATCCCTGCCCGTGAATATCACAATATCACCTGACTGACCAGGTGTTATTTTCTGCATTACTATGCAAGCTTGGCAAATATCTGTGATAGAATATATGCGTTTATTAACTTCCTTAAAACATTAAACAAAAATAATAATGCAATTCTGGAGGAATCAGATCATTGCGCTTTAAATTCACTTTAATTGGTCTCCTCACTTCAACTCTCAAAGAAATCAAATATCACAGAAGTCAAATAGCTCATTATCTGACTCTTTGTTGGCTTTTGGTGTTCATTGGACATTTCAATACGCTGCGTCGGCACTCGCCAAATAAGGCACCAATACATTAATTCATATGTACCAGGGGTGGATACAAGAGGGGGGGGTCTGGGATCATGTGCTACCCCCATGGAAAGGTCGGGCCTGTCCGGCTTTGAAAGGCTCCTTTCAGGAAGGTTGAGTGCACCCCACCCAGCCCTCCAGCTGAACTAATCTCAAAGGAAAAGACGCCCATTCAGAGTGTTCGGTTCGGAATTGTCACGACAGCAGCACCACGGAGGAGGATTGGCCGATCGAGTTCCCTGAACAGGAATGTTGCTAACGCGAACTATCTGTGTGTATCTCGACAACAATGCGATATATGTGTCTGCGAAGATGTCGCCCAGTGCGCCCAGTACCCAGCTCGGAATTGTATTTTATTTTTGTCTTGTAGGCTAGTAACGTCGCAATATTCGCCATTCTGTCAGCAATATCACGAGAATCGGGTCGAGTTCACTGGAGCTGCTGTCGCACAAACAAACGCCACGTTTTATATCGGCTCATATTGTCAAATGTGGGACGCAGTGTGATATTGGAGCTGTGCAGTGGAATGGAAATACACAGCGATATTTCCAACAGGTTCTATAGAACCTGTCGATATAAACGATTGGCACTATAGCGCCAATCGTATATATCTCATTCAAATTATAGCGATGTATTTGATAATCTAACACGCGACCTGGAGGACCTCTGAAAATTACGCGCACTGGAGGGGGGGAGGGGGCGGATTCCGCCCCCTTAAGATCTCGGCTCCTATTAACGCTGGAGAAACGAAATTCGCAGGGTGGATGGATACGGTAGTGAACTCTATTGTGTGCAAATTTGATGGCCTTAGGTCAATATCTTCAAGGTCAAATGAGGTCACATTTGTCAACATTTTCTTGTTTTGCGTGGCTTGGCTTGTCATTGTTATAGATCGCTGTGATTGCGCTTAAATGCTCCAAAATGGGCATCAATGATGTGTTGGACATTAGTAATGATGCAATACAGATGCTAGACCCCACATTTGACCCCAGGTCACCTATATAGCAGCACTTTATCAGGTCAGATACTGTTCCAGTTACCGGAACCGGGCCGCCCGCCCGACTGCTCCGTCGGGCAGCTCGGCGCAATCGGCTTCACGAAGAAAGGAGTGAAGTACATGAATAAAGTATGGAAACGCAATTACAAACAGTACACAATGACAAACAGTAGTGCATTTATGACAACATTCCAGTTGACCAAGTTTGGTTCCATTAACCTGTCATGAACTTGACCTGACTTGACCTCGGTGACCTAACATGCCCTTGAAACTATATAGCATATCAATATACATCAAACAAGTCGCTAGTGTTGCCAAGAACACATCCCTTTTGCGAATATACGGGAAGCGCATCAGCGCCAATTTTTGTGGTCTGGCGCTACGAAATGTTTTGAATTTAACGGCCCCTAAATCGAAAAATGTTCGACCGATTTCCATTTTTCTTACTTTAAACAACGCACCGGTCATTTCTAAGCAGGTACGCAAAATAATGGCGTATATCGACCGGTAAAATCTGGAGTTATGTACGAAAAACCGGAGGGGTGGGTGGATTTCCCCCCCCCTCTCCAGTGCGCGTGTTAAACTAAAATCACCAGGTGTATCTAGGCACATTTAAGTAGGTTAAAATTTGATTTTGGTGCATTGATGAAGAGAGGGAAAAGTCTTCGGCATAGAAGGCAATACGGATGCAGACTGACGTGAGAGCGAGTTGATTTTTAGTTTGATGCTGAGTGTAGCAATTCTTTGTTGTTGGCCGCTCCAAGCATAGAAGTCTGATGTGAAGTGCTGCACAAAGGGATGAATTTGAGCTCAAATTGAAATGTCTGATATGAAATAAAGTAACGAAAGCAAGCGAACATCTTTATTTGTTTATCCATTGGTTTTACGATCAATACGAAATCCGGAAACAGGCAGAGTCTAGCTGAAAAATTTACACTCGAAGCAAACGCAACCACTACGGAACACAAATCATGAAAGCAGTCTAAAAGATATTGCAATAATATAAAACATTAAACGAATATTGCCCAATATACAACCTGTAAATGTGCGGATAGAAACATGAAACAAGAAATATGATGCGACGATGGAATTTTCAGCAAGAACATATGAATCCTTGTCAATGCCGTGACAATTAAAAGAAAAAGAAACATGCAACTGAAAGGTGATCATCAGAACGTGAAACATAATCTAAAATATGCGTAATTGATACTCATATCAGACGCTCACTGCTTGCTGCTCTATTTAAGTTTGACCAGATATTATAACGCAGGATGTTTACACTGAAAGGGGCTGATTAAGCATGCGAATATTGTGATTGAGTTGAAGTGAAGCGTTTACTCGCTGAGGCAGCCTGCAAAACAGACCCGAGCTCTCACTCGCACCGTGAGTACACACAAAATATTTGCATGCGGATCGATCAATTGGGAACATAGAGGGAGAACCATGATGGCAGATATCCTTTGGCTATTTTACTTCTGAAGATGTCTCTAATGAATGCAGATCATGCTGCTTACCAGGAGTACAGACCTGGGAAAAAAACATAGGCATGTCAAGTTCGCCTAAGAAAAATTGAGCCCGGATCGGAGCATTATGCCTTTGCCTGAGCTTATTGAGAACAAAAGAAAACAGCTCAGCGAAGGAAAGGATGGAATTTCCGCTCAATTTTTGGCGGGGCGGCAGAATAATTCATCAAGCTGGCCTGAGGTTGAGAATATTGGTGTGATAAGTCACATCAATTTATTTATGTTGTGGCAACTGCCATAGCTGTTCTATGGATGTCTATATTCCTGCTGCCCACGTCAAGAGGCGAATGAAGGAATGAAGCGCTTTCGGAGACAGAACTAGCTGAATGAGAACTATTCCACACAGTAGTGTGATGCAAATACCACGCGATAAATGTCTGCCTTACTCCGTACTGCCTTACTGCCTTACTGCCTTACTGCCGTACTGCCTTACTACTCTGCCTTACTTCGTGCCTTGCACAGTGTGGGAGGTGGTGCTTGTTGCCAGAATGGCACCTGTATACTATGCTACTGATCTTGCGTTAGCGTCGTATGTAGCCATCAAAGCGCTGTGATCGAATTTTAAGTTATTGTCCCCAGTGTGAAGGGATCTGATGAGGAATCCGGACAGCCTGCCTGCGCAGCTTAATCAGTATCAGAGATGAGAAGAATCGTGAATCATGTGTCTAAAGGTATGGCCGATCACAGCATAATTACGCTTCAAATGTGCATTCAAGTATTCACGAAAATGAGGAATGGGGATTATGTCGTGGTGATGCATTTCAAGCACGACCAGTACCGCTTTGGGTTCCTTTTGAAATTAGCGGCAACCCCACGTAGATGCTGGAAATATTTCGTGTTGATCAACATTTATAACTGCCGAGTTTCTGCCAGAAGTCTGTTTCTGCCTCACGTGACTGGTCTCGATGGCAGCGACGGCACGCCATCGCTCAGATCCGGAACGACGCGCACCGCCAAATCAAACCCGGGCGGGACCCTGCATCGCGGAGCCACGGTGGCAACGTGACCGGCTGCCGTTGATCCTGAAATGTCGTAAAGCATGCCCACCGCGCCATCAATATGCAGGCCATCTAGCACAGTCCACGGAATCAGAGCTGCCCTCTGACGCAAGCCATCAAAGTCGGCCCGCGTGCGGGTGAACACGAGGCGACGCCTCGCCTCAGGTGGCCGCAGTCTCTCTGTGGCGGGTGATCAGTGGTCAGCCTCACCTCAGGTGGCCGCAGTCTCTCTGTGGCGGGCTATCAGTGGTCAGTATCACCTCAGGTGGGCGCAGTCTCTCTGTGGCGGGCTATCAGTGGTCAATATCACCTCAGATGGGCGCAGTCTCTCTGTGGCGGGCTATCAGTGGTCAGTATCACCTCAGGTGGGCGCAGTCTCTCTGTGGCGGGCTATCAGTGGTCAATATCACCTCAGGTGGGAGCAGTCTCTCTGTGGCGGGTGATCAGTGGTCAGTATCACCTCAGGTGGGCGCGTCACCGGTATGCTGCAGGTGGCCGCAGTCTCCCCGTGGCGGGTGATCAGCAGTTGCGGTCGCGTTCTTCCGCCCTGGCCGGCGTCTGTCTTGGGAGAACCAAGTTCAGCGTTGACTCGCCTCGAGTAGGCTCGCATGAATACTGCTTGAGGTCTAACACGTCGCACTCGTCTAAGAAACGAGCCGCACGAACGCGGAGGCTGTCCACAAGACACCGCCTACGACTAGCTTTGATTCCTCGCTGCATATCTTTTGAAGGAGAAGAAGGAAAATAAATATGAACTGATTAGGGACGTAGAAAAATAATGCGGATGACATTGGTCTATTTTAGTTATGCTTAGAATACAATACACTGGTGGTGTACGAAGCATCATATTTTATTTAGTTTTAGATGTAGGTGCATATAGTTCTAGTTCTACTTCTAAATGTACATGCCACTCATTTTCATGTTGCAAAACGACCGAAAAATTGGTCCGATAGGCAAATCCCTGTTCCTTCCGACTCTCGCCATCACCTAGAACAACAATGCCTGGGGTGTCCCGTGAGGGTACGGACGACTCTCGCCATCACCTGGAACACCAATGCCTGGGGTGTCCCGTGAGTATGGAGGACTCCAGAACACCAATGCCTGGGGTGTCCCGTGAGGGTGTAGGCGACTCTCACCATCCCTGGAACACCAATGCCTGGAGTGTCCCGTGAGGGTATAGGCGACTCTCACCATCCCTGGAACACCAATGCCTGGGGTGTCCCGTGAGGGTGTAGGCGACTCTCACCATCACCTGGAACACCAATGCCTGGGGTGTCCCGTGAGGGTGTAGGCGACTCTCACCATCCCTGAAACACCAATGCCTGGAGTGTCCCGTGAGGGTGTAGACGACTCTCACCATCCCTGGAATACCAATGCCTGGGGTGTCCCGTGAGGGTGTAAGCGACTCTCGCCATCACCTGGAACACCAATGCCTGGGGTGTCCCGTGAGGGTGTAGGCGACTCTCACCATCACCTAGAACACCAATGCCTGGGGTGTCCCGTGAGGGTGTAGGCGACTCTCACCATCACCTGGAACACCAATGCCTGGGGTGTCCCGTGAGGGTGTAGGCGACTCTCGCCATCACCTGGAACAACAATGCCTGGGGTGTCCCGTGAGGGTGTAGGCGACTCTCACCATCACCTGGAACACCAATGCCTGGAGTGTCCCTTGAGGGTGTAGGCGACTCTCGCCATCACCTGGAACAACAATGCCTGGGGTGTCCCGTGAGGATGTAGGCGACTCTCACCATCACCTGGAACACCAATGCCTGGGGTGTCCCGTGAAGGAGTAGGCGACTCGTGCGCGCCGCCATGTTTTCTTTTGGTGTGGCCAGTAACCCTCCGCAAAACTAAACACTCCAAATCCGTCTGATGGCTTAGTTGATTGAGCGCTGGTTCCGATCGTCCACCACCGTCCTTGCAAGACATGGTTCGGGTCGCAGCGGCATTTAATCCTCGCCTGGAAGTGCCAGGACTGACACGTTCACTTGTCAGTACTGACACGTTCACTTGTCAGTACTGACACTTTCACTTCTCAGTACTGACACTTTCACTTGTCAGTACTGACACTTTCACTTGTCAATACTGACACGTTCACTTGTTAGTACTGACACTATCACTGGTCACTTGACACTTTCACTTGTCAGCTTACTAACACTTTCACTTATCAGCACTGATACGCTCACTTGTCAGTATTGATACTTTCACTTTTCGGTACTGACACTTCCACTTATCAGTACCGACGCTTTCACTTGTCAGTACTGACACTTGTCTCTTGTACTTGCCAACTGACCAGATAAAGCTGGCAGTGAAATAACGGGGAGATTATTCTGGAGCACTGACAACCCGCTAGGTTCTCGGCTTAAGTTCTGCTGTTGAACTGAAGTCCAAACGTGGGGGGGGGGGGGCAGGGCGTACGCAGGTAACTCTGATTTGTTCAGGCAATGGTCCGCAATGGCACCCTAGAGAACATTGACTCAGATTTTATTTAAAATGTATGTGTAGAACGTCTTGATGAAGAGTCTGTGCGTTTGGTGAATTCGATGTGTTATTATACGCATTAGACCATCCATAACATGCATATCAAATCCAATTTTATCAATTTTATCTCGGCATCCACCTCTTCCTTCTTCGGCACTGAGTTCCCTTTCAACATGTGCAGTTGGTCGTTTGCATTGCGCCACTGCTCTCATGCCGAATGGTCGCATGGGAGCCAGAAATCTGCTCGAAATCTAGAGCACCTACCTTATTCTAGAAATCTAGGGTGGGCAGATGCTGCGTTGTTTGATCCATTGCTTTTTTAGGGGAGGAGCTGTGCTTGTTTCGGAAATAAGAAAAATATAAATGCCGACTACAGCGGCAGTGAACTCGATTGTGTCCTCGTCCGAACTCTACTCCACCACATGCCGTCCAGGTAAAAGTTACACGTCTGTTCTGACATTGTTTTTAAAGTGCATTAAGGGGAAGAGTAATCTGACAGCACCCCTTCGGCGACCAGTGCCTCCGCCTCATCTACCACGGCATGGCGGGGGCGAGGGAAGCACTACTCTCGAATGGCTGAATGTGCTGCCCTATCTTTCCAGCAATGCTAAGTCGGTCTCGAACCTGTTGAACAATGACGTAAAAGCAGTTGGCCTTGCTCGGAGTTCGGGTGGCAAAGAACGCATACATTCACAAAGCTTCACCGACAACAATTAACTGTCTGGCGACGCTTCTCATCGGTTCTTCTTTGGGTACGGTGAACAGGCACAGAGATGGAAATCCACACATTGGGCAAGGAGACAATTGCACAGTTTTAGCATTCAAAGGTGCTGCAACTCCATCGTGTGCTTCAGTGGGTGTGGCGAGATCAATGGAAAAAGAGCAATAGCACGTAACAGCAGCGGTGCGATCAAGAATAGTGACGGGCGGATTTCAACTTTAGCTTAGGGCGCGTCAGCTGCAGTGATTCAGGGCGCGTCAGCTGCAAAGATTTACGGCGCGTCAGCTGCAGTGATTCAGGGCACGTCAGCTGCAAAGGTTTAGGGCGCGTCAGATGCAATGGCTGTTGCGCTCCCAGACACGACATCGACTGCATCGGTGCCTATTAGCCATGGTGCAAAGCATGGCAGAGGACTCGACTAACTGCGTCCGCAGCGGACAACTGTGAGTCCAGACGAACCTCACCCTGCGTCCAGACGGACCCACGGTTCTTATTGATAGGGTTGGGCAACGAGAATCTGCGGCCTTGTGCGACGTGTGAAAGAGACAATTCCATAGGCTGTAATTCATGGAAAGCTGTTTTCAAGAGAGTATTAAACATGAAGAACGGTTATACAATAGGACAAAATATATTACACGCTTATGAACTTACACGTACTCTCTTGATATGCAAACACGATTTATATATATATATATATATATAAGCGTCTCTGTTTTTCCTCGACGAATAAAGTGGTTCAGATGAGTTCTGAATTTAAAAGCGGCTGATAAAACCCTGCGCGGCGAATACACAATACATTTTTTGAAACCCATCACTTGAGGAACCATATCATTATATTGTATCGTCATATTACACGTAATCTCATGATATGCAAACATGATTCATATATATATATATATAAGCGTCTCTGTTTTTCTTCGACGAATAAAGTGGTTCAGATCAGTTCTGAATTTAGAAGCGGCTCAGAAAACCCCCGCGCAGCGAATACACAATAAATTGTTTTAAACCCATTATTTGAGGATCCATATCATTATATTGTATCGTCATATTCCATTCTCCTTGATTATATTGATACATTATAACGTATTATATCCATAAAAACAGTGGTGCCTTGTCATCAGCAATTGCAGAATGCAAAATGATAGATTTATTTTGTTTCGATACATAGTTACATGCCCAACCATGTTGAAAAAAACCCTTCATACATTCAAGTCTATCGAGTTTTCACATCGAAGCTGCGGATGAGGCCGGACATTGTCGTACTCCCCCTCCCCCACCCATGAACCAAGCACGGACTCTAGGCATGAAATGGGCAAAGTGGGCGGTCACCATTAGACCGTAGACATGTTGACAAAAGTGCTTGACTTAATCTAATATTTTTGGATATCTAATTTCACATCGCCCCACGACAACCTTCTTGAAATAAATACTCGGCTTTTTCCCAGCCTGGACATTGGTCCAGGCTGGGGGAAAGGTCCCAGTGCAAATTTCACACCGCGACCCTCCCCCATCCTCGACCTCGCTGAACAACTGTTTTGGACAAGCTAATATGCGGCCATTTCGACCCACATTCCCCTGCCACTTCGGAATGTTCGCGCTTACGCTGACAAGTTAGCGGCACTATGTTTTCAGAGGTATCAATATCACCACATACCGCCCGGAATGACCTCTGCCCTCGCTGTGTACGTGAAGTGTCGTCTTAACTGGACCGGTAGCAGTCATCCCGTGTCAGCCTTCACCTGTCACAGCCGAGTGGTGGCTATCCTTCACCTGTCACAGCCGAGTGGTGGCTGGCCATCATCTGCCACAGCCGGGTGGTGGCTGGTCTTCACCTTTACAGTCAAGTGTTGGCCATTCTTCACCTGTCACAGCCGGGTGGCGGATATCCTTCACCTTCACAGTCAAGTGTTGGCCATCCTTCACCTGTCACAGCCTGGTGGTGGCTGGTCTCCATCTGTCACAGCTGAGTGGTGACTATCCTTCACCTGTCACAGCCGAGTGGTGACTAGCCGTCATCTGTCACAGGCGAGTAGTGGTTATCCTTCACCTGCTATAACCAGCCTGCTGGTGGCTGGTCAAAACCAAACTGCACCTGGGTGGTGGCTGGTCTTCGTCTGTTACAGCCGGGTGGTGACTGGCCGTCATCTGTCACAGCCTGCTGGTGGATGGATGGTACGGTGGTCCCCTAGGGGTAGTAGCTGTCACTGGCTGGCGTGACAACCACCAGCCCCACCATGCGTGACAACCATGCGTGACAACCACCCGCCCCACCATGCGTGCGGCGACTGGTGGGCGACCACCCCCCATGACGTCACCTCGACCTTGCGTCCAGTGCAGACGCTCGGCTCATAGTTTCCTCGTCAGCGCCGTCGACCAGCCCCGACAGGAGCTGGGCGGCACTGCCGTCGTCCGCTCGTGTGTCGAGGCGTTGCCGGGGGCGGCGCGTGCATCACGAGGGGCCGACGAGCTGACTCTGGAGTGGCTGCTGAGCCCGCCGACCACCCCAACACAGTGAAACAAAGTTGGTTTTGGGGCATCTAAATCCCAGCCATTCAGCCCCATACCCCCACCGTTCCTGGCGCGACAAGTTTCCAGGCACATACCTGTCGCCCGCCTATCTAGACGCTGACGAGTGAAGTCACCGCTCCAGTCGAGAGCCGGTCAGTGAACATTGCCCTGATCCCTCCCTCCTTCCGGCTGACACCCCGCCGCCCCGGCCGCCAGAGCTGTGACCTCGATACCGTGCAGCCGACCGCTGTACCTACCCCTCCCTCTCCAGCATCCCGGCGCGCCCGGCCGTCGCCTCTGCAGATGTGACCTCGATACCTGAGCGGCGTGCCCGCCCGCCACCGCTGCACCCCAGTACCCCGGCGCCCCGCCGCCGTCGTCAGATGTGATCGTCAGTGGGTGATGTAGGACAAGTGATTATATTATGGGAACCCCATGGACAGGCGTGTCTATGATGTCTATGCCAGCTGTCATGCGGTGATGTGACCGAGTGTCGCTAGTGTGTCGGGCGTTGTGTCGCTAGATCAGCGGGATATCTGACTCTGAGCTGACATATGTCTGATGTCAGATGGACAGCGCGACCACTGCAGTACGGTTCATGGAGTTCAGAGTGAACCTTTGTTATCGGGGCCGACGCCCGGACCATGCGACGCAGTAGTGACGTGTTGGTCACGTGGGACAGGCGTTGCCGAGGTTACTTAGTGACGGGCCGCGGGAGCTCAGAGGCCTTGGCACAGAGGGGAACTGGCCGTCCAGACGCGCGGTTGTGTTGGAGCTTGGTGGGGCAGGCTGGACGATGGCCGGCCAGCCCTGCCCCGCACGTCGGTACTAAGGTACGCCTGGACTCTGCCTGAGAGTCGCTACGTCTGTTGAGATGTAGATCGAAGGTGAAACTGTTGCACCTGTCTATCAATAATCAGCTATATTATTAAGGCATTTATCACGCTGGGACACTATTGATCTTCATGATCGCTGACTAATAGCACAATAAAAGTGCTGGCTTTGGAAGTGCGTGTCAAGAGATGTGAGATCAGAGCACGGAGATGAAGGATTCGAACCATTGAATTTATAACCGGGGTTCTTAACCCGCGCACGTCCGGGGGGGGGCAGATATCTGCCCCCCCCCTGCGGTTTTTCCTACTTTGCCACCATACTAATCGGGTTAGCAAGGCCAAACCTCGCATGGCTGCTCATTGGTCTTTTCCGCATATCCTCAGAAATGTTTGATCCTGGGTCATCTCAAGTCAGGTCACCAGGTCAGGCGAAGTGACCCAACATCCCTCGGAGTTCTAGGTGGCATCACTCCCACAATAACTGGGCGATTGATTTCAAACTTATATCACGTCATGATCTTATCAGGGACTATAATATGTATATCACGGTTTTTTCGTAGCATTGACCTGAGGTCAGGTCGCGGCCATGGCTTCCCCCATTATAGGCCTATGGTAAAATATACAAATGTTTCCTGGTTACATATTTGCTCTTGGAATGACCTCCAACGGTTATGGCGTGTAGTTGGAAGCTATTCTCAATGTTACCGCTGACATTTTTGCTCAGTGGCTCACCAAGGTCAGCTGAGGTCACCTGAAATCACTAGCACATTTCTGCGCATTATATCGCACTGCATTGAGCTAGAAGGCTGAAATTACCGTCATTGTGCTTGTATCCCCAAGACGTGTCGATTGATACATTACATGACCTCCCTAGTCTACCCTATGACCTTGACCTGAGGTCATAGTTTCGGTGACCCATCTGTTGACCTGACCTTAAATTACACAGCGTATGTCGATAGCACATTTCAAGGGCTGTCGAATAGCATTTGCAGTTTGTTTCTATCTGTTACAGGTCCTGAGATATGTGCCAATATCTGAGGGTCCCGCCCAATCTGGTTGAATTTGACCTATGATGACCCAGTGACCTGAGCGCGAAAATGACCGAAATACTTTCGATGGACCTTGTCACCAGCTATCCAACGCCGTTTTCCGTTTGTCGCTACCTAGCATAGTTCTGGAGATCTTAGGGGGGCAGACATCTGCCCCCCCCCCCCGGACATGCGAAGTTGGCGCGGACCGCCGGACGTGCGAGTCTTAAATATCGCAAACGCAGAGGTACCCTAGTTATATCAACGTGCCAGAAGAGTTTTGCCCCCTTCAGGGATGAACCTGAACCTTTACTACAACAGCTGCGGTGACCCCGCGGGTCGGGACACAGAGGGAACGACTGATAGTGCTCTCCCAAGTGCGATTACTCCCGATCCAATTAACTGCCAGGCTACATATCATCCCGCCGACGGCGTGGGGATGGGTTAGGTGGCCACCAGTCCACAGTATCCCGGAGCTGGTAGGCGGGTCACCAATACACATCAACCAACGGAATGGAAAGGACAACCAACAAAGGACGGGAGCTCCAGCTATGCTGACATAGCTGTACATAGGATGACCGCAGCCCTGTGTACGCTACTGGCTGGGTGAGGACGACGGTAAGCATGTACGGCAGGAAACCGACACGGTCGGGACGACGGTAGCCATGATATAACAAACAACTGGCATGGTGGGGACGTCGGTAGCCATATACGGCATAAACAACAGACAGCTGGTACAGCCATATATCTAATATGTGTCGAGTTCCTGTCCGCTGTTTGTCAATATTCTTCCTTAAATAGCATATCCCCTGTTGCAAAAAGCATCCGCGAATTGTACCTATTTGTACAAGAAATTCAATTCGAATTTTTGCTGAGGTGGATTTATGGACCAGGGGCTATGCTCCTAAGCAGAGCGTGTTGCGTGGGCCCTGGCCCCATCACCCGATCGGTGAATTCCAGTTCAACGGTAGAATGCTAGTCCCACTGGTGCCAGTGTTAAGCTAGTCCCACTGGTGCCAATGTTAAGCTAGTCCCACTGGTACTAGTATTAAGCTAGTGCCACTGGTACCAGTGTTAACATAGTCGCACTGATACCAGTGTTCAGCTAATGCCACTGGTGCCAGTGTTAAGCTAGTCCCACTGGCTCCAGTATTAAGCTAGTCACACTGGCTCCTGTGTTAAGCTAGTCCCACTGGCTCCAGTGTTAAGCTAGTCCTACTGGTTCCAGTGTTAGGCTAGTCCCACTGGTGTCAGTGTTAGGCTAGTCCCACTGGTGTCAGTGTTAAGCTAGTTCCACTGGAGCCAGTGTTAAGCTAGTCCCACTGGTGCCAGTGTTAAGCTAGTCCCACTGGTGCCAGTGTTAAGCTGGCGATGCCTTGTTCCACATGAAGTTCTCGTGGTGCCGTTCAGTTAATAGACTTGGTTGCTCGCCAGGTGACCGGCCGTCAAATCGATGCGGAGTTGATTGAGGAGAATCCATCTCTGCTGGCAATGTCCTGCGTCTCCATGCGGGAACGGGCCAATGGCGTAGCAATATTAACATCCTTCAGTGTATTTCTCATGCGATATTGAATTGTAAGGTTTCACTTATGTCTGCAATGAACGTGGGTGGCAATTTTTTTATCTTCAGCACCTCATGATATTTTAAGCATGCCCAGATAATCTCGACCTATATTCGTTTTCATGCAATAATTGAAAATGAACACTTTGCTTTTCACTTCGCTTTTCATTTCTTTTGGTATTTAAACCGCCTTACGCCGGTTTCAATCGGAGTAAACCGGCCCAAACCGACCGGCGGCGGACACTAGCGCCAGCCGGCTGAAACGCTGCAGCGCTGCCTTCAGTGGACAGTGCTGCGCAGCTCCCGCTCCGGTGGGGATCGGCTGGCCTGTCAGCGGCACACGGAGGGTGACAGCGGTTGTGAGCCGTGTCAGCTCCCGCTCCGGTGGGGATCGGCTGGCCTGTCAGCGGCACACGGAGGGTGACAGCGGTTGTGAGTCGTGTCAGCTCCCGCTCCGGTGGGGATCGGCTGGCCTGTCAGCGGCACACGGAGGGTGACAGCGGTTGTGAGTCGTGTCAGCTCCCGCTCCGGTGGGGATCGGCTGGCCTGTCAGCGGCACACGGAGGGTGACCGGTTGTGAGTCGTGTCAGCTCCCGCTCCGGTGGGGATCGGCTGGCCTGTCAGCGGCACACGGAGGGTGACAGCGGTTGTGAGTCGTGTCAGCTCCCGCTCCGGTGGGGATCGGCTGGCCTGTCAGCGGCACACGGAGGGTGACAGCGGTTGTGAGTCGTGTCAGCTCCCGCTCCGGTGGGGATCGGCTGGCCTGTCAGCGGCACACGGAGGGTGACAGCGGTTGTGAGTCGTGTCAGCTCCCGCTCCGGTGGGGATCGGCTGGCCTGTCAGCGGCACACGGAGGGTGACCGGTTGTGAGTCGTGTCAGCTCCCGCTCCGGTGGGGATCGGCTGGCCTGTCAGCGGCACACGGAGGGTGACAGCGGTTGTGAGTCGTGTCAGCTCCCGCTCCGGTGGGGATCGGCTGGCCTGTCAGCGGCACACGGAGGGTGACAGCGGTTGTGAGTCGTGTCAGCTCCCGCTCCGGTGGGGATCGGCTGGCCTGTCAGCGGCATACGGAGGGTGACAGCGGTTGTGAGTCGTGTCAGCTCCCGCTCCGGTGGGGATCGGCTGGCCTGTCAGCGGCACACGGAGGGTGACAGCGGTTGTGAGTCGTGTCAGCTCCCGCTCCGGTGGGGATCGGCTGGCCTGTCAGCGGCACACGGAGGGTGACAGCGGTTGTGAGTCGTGTCAGCTCCCGCTCCGGTGGGGATCGGCTGACCTGGCAGCGGCACACGGAGGGTGACCGGTTGTGAGTCGTGTCAGCTCCCGCTCGGGTGAGGATCTGCTGACCTGTCAGCGGCACACGGAGGGTGACCGGTTGTGAGTCGTATCGCCCGAGTTCGATAGGCGCCAGCTCAGGCGGTCCACCCTGCTCGGGAACTTCCTCAGCAAGTCGGCTCTCCCAGACCAGCTCTTGACACCCGCAGCGTGGAAGGCGATGATATCGATGACTTTGTTTTCTACATTGTATCGAATTTACCAATTTATTATCTATATCACAAACGGTCTCAGGAGCAAATAGACACCTTCGACAGAGCTTTGCAAAAAGTTAGGAGCAACACATACATCTGTTTTTTTAAATATTATTTTGCTGTTCAGATGACTATAATATGAAATTAAACTGCTCATTCTACGTTTCTTGCCTTCGGAAATGCTTCTCTTGAGCCTAGTCATATCTTGGGGTGGATCCAGGGAGGCTAAAATTTGCTAAAATTAACGGCTTTCTCAAAGCGATATCTTTTACGGTCCGATCGAAAAGTTGGCAACGATTATAATATTATCGACTTGAAGATACAAACGAGTTCAATAAATCATACACAATGGCGGAGCTAGGATATTTTTCCACGGGAAATAAGTGTGGTAGCTATGCCACACAGGCCTCTCAGGATATTCCCCATTGTATTTTCTCGACGACTCCTCTAGACAAAGACCTCACGGAAGTATTGATGTTATTTACGGACAAACTAATAGGTAGTTGTGGCATTGACTGCGAAGGACCAACCACGAAGACATCTCGTCTCCTTGGGATCCTGGCTACGCTGTTGGCAGTTTTAGTTGTGCAGGTATGGATACCAAACGGCTGTTTGGAACATGAAGGAATACTTATGCCCAACCTTGCACACATTTACCCATTTAAAACATAAGCACATCCCCAAATGGTTTCGATGAATTTCGCCCAATGTTTTGCCTCATGACTTTGCCATTGCGAATTTTGAGATTTTACCCCCCAAAGGTGTAGATTATACCACTAGAATTCGTATGAGCCATTCAGTTTTCAAATCAGCATAGGGGAAGGGGAATCCAAACCTCTGTCGATTTAGGTCCAAAAGAACCCAACCCTAATACGGTTAAGTTAGTATTAAATATCTTCTTTTTTGTACAGTCGAATAGTATACCATTTATGTGCTGCCAATACCAGTTCAACAGTTGCTTATTACGTGCCTTTTTAAGTTGCTTCCGATCTGTCGATGGGTAAAACTAGGCATTCCAATACCAATTATTCAGATGTACATGTATCTCGGATGTAAATCAACATTAAAATTGATGAAGTAGCCTTCATATTTTGATTTGGTGGGCCAATGAAACCAATATTAGCAACCGACATGGTGGCAGATGCGGATGGCATTGCCCACTCTTCCGCGCTTCGCAGTTGCGCTTCTGCGCCTCACGAACAGGCAAAGATGAGGCACTATATCATCAGCTGTCTATTGACGACTACCTCGCACAATTTATCAAGTGGCACATTTATCCTTCGCATCCTGCTTTCTGGAACTGGATGACATTTTCTATTGGATGATTTTCCAACAAATGATTTTCCATGCCAAGCATTCGGGATCTGCCAAAATGTTATTGCCACACATGGCATGCAAAATGGGCCCTTTCAGATAGGTGAAGGGTAATAATTTGAAGCCCTTTCAGATAGGTGAAGGGTAATAATTTGAAGGTTTGGCGGGTGCTGATTGCGCATGAACCCATGGAAATATTTTCCTTCAATAAATTGCTATTGTAATATGGAACATCTCAGCTACTACACATCCTGAAGCAGAAATCAATTATCGTTCGCATATAGACTGCTAGGCATCGGTGGGTTGCAATTACGGTGGCAATAATATTACCCAACGGCTGAACAACGTCGAAATAACATTGACGATTGAGGGACGATTTGCATAGGAAAATTGTCCCAAGTGACGTTGCCAAACGACTGCATCCATCATATTGAAGCGCAAGATATTTCACCTTTTAGCCTGCCACCGAACGCAATGCTGAAAATCGGACGATAAATCTGACCTTGGCAGAGGGTCAGAGTAGAAGTGCCCGGCGACCGGCCAGGGGGTCGGTGTGTAGTGTCTCCGCAATGAGCCGATGTAGGCTGGCTCCTGCCGAACGGAAGACCATGGTATAGTCAGTGAATCTGGAATCCGCACTCCAAACGCAGGCAGAAATATTGCGCAGGTGGCTTTAAGATCTGCACATATATTCAATCGATTCTAAAATGTATTTTAATGCTTCTTGAGATACAATATAACCCCAAGCGCTGAAACGTATGGTTTGTCTGTTGCGCTTACTATCATCAAAAGAATGCTTTTTGTAATCCTACATGGCGATTGTCTACACAAAAATTGTCTCGGAGCAGTGTCAATTATCCGTCGCAACCCCAACATTGCCCTCGCCAAAGGCTGGGTCAGGCTAGGTCGTGCTACCACCTGGCTACACTCGCACTGCGAAACATGAAACCGACCAAGCTTGATATACAAACACATGATGTAGATTGCTCTAGACGTGGAATATATATTTTAAACGTTCAAATCTACCATGCGAGTACAGCAATCTGAATCATTTTGCCATATCGCGTTCAGCTGCTGACCTTGTTTAACCTCGATGTACTTACTCACAGTCGCTGATTTATTCCTGGTGTGTATGTGCACTATGACGACTTCGTTACCACACAATTTTACCTACTTTGGTCAAGCAGTTCGGTGATATGGCCGCATTCTCATCAGCGTACTTCGTTTGACGTAGATAGAATTTGACTAGGGTATTGTTAAGCTTTGCGAAGTTTGACGGGGACATGCCACCCTGTCCCCCACCGCCGAGACGCCCATGTTTATGTATTTATTTTTATTTCTTATTATACAAAAAAAATAATCCGAGTTCTTGCTGGAGTGGCTTTATGAACCAGGGTTCTATTGCTAAGCAGAGCTTGTTGTGTGAACCCTGGCCCCACCACCCGATCCATGAATTCCAGATGAACGGCACAATTTTGACCGAAAGTTTTAACGTGCCGCCAATGCACCGATACGGCCGCCCGGTAGCTCGTCCCCGGCCTTATTGGGCCAGCTGCCAACTGACCCTCCCAGCCGGGGTCTAAATGCGAGCGCGCGAAGCGACTCGAACTCTGTGTCGCCAGGACAGGGGAGACCAGAGCAGGCCAGCGCTCTAACCAACTGCGCTACCGGGGCAGTTTGGCACCTTACATTAAATTAATCCAGCGTGTGGGAAAGGAAATGCTTATCAATATCAGTGTATGCATGGGAGAAGGGGCATTAATCGATCAGAGTTGTCTAACCTAGACAGCTCTAGGGTCGACGCCCCACAACATCGTCTAGAAAACTGTTTGGCACCCGTGAGCCCACACCTCAGCCTCCGCGCCACAAAATCCTAGAACAGCCCTGAATCATGGACTCTCACTACCACCCATTATGGAAAAATTAATGGTGACATCCTGCATTAGCATCCATCCTTTGTGACAAAAGCTGTGGTTCTGCATTCCTGGCAGCTTCTCTCAGTCGACCCGGCCGCCACTCTGTACACAACTCCCCGGCGAGACCCCCTAAATCGGCCCCCAACAGTAAAAATCCGCTTGGCACTTACCCAGGCTATCCGAACTTGCCCTGGATCACGCCAAATCCCCTGTTCAAACACAACTTCGTGGTGACGTTCCAGAATGGGTACCTCCACCACCTCTTCAAAACAATCCTGAAGACGTTGAGAGGTGTAATCTTCCATACTTTTGAGAGGAGAGCTAGGCAGTCAGATGGCAGCACTTGCGCTCCGTCGGGCCGACAGACTGCAGCAACGGCTTCAGCTACACCAGTGTGTTAATTAAAATCTAGTTTAATACATTCGGCAGATAAAGTAACCAATATTTACATCCTTGATACACTTCGTAGTCATGCATATTTGCCAGAAAGCCAAGTAGATGGTTTTCTGTATTTCCTGTCATTATTTGTTGCATTTGCCTTAAATTATAGAGCAAGAGTTGCGTTCCAAACTTGTGACATCCGTTGGCACTGTGCATTACATCTGGAAGAAAAGTGAAATTATGTTTTTTTTTGTCTAGTCAGCGAGGTAAACAAGGTGCAACAAGGCTTGTCCTATATTTATATTATTTTTATGAAGACATATTATGTCAAGCTGAAAGAAGCTAGAATTTGCTCCGGAAATTTATACATTTGAGGGTTATTTGAAGTCATATTTATTCATTACAAAAAATCCGTCAAGATGACGCTGTTTTTATGTGTGGGTAAAAGACGTTTACCTTTCCTACCTTTGAAATCCGTTCCGAATATATACATATATAATATATATATCTATATATATATATTTATTAATATAATTAATAGAATTAACAACATTACATTAATACAAACATTATTATAATTTGTTCCACGTGTTGTGATGAATATCATCGGCCTTATGATGGAATATTGAACATCGTGTGGCACATGGTTGAGCGGACATCGTCACCAGCGCTATCAGTAATCGCCTAGTTAGGGCACAGCTGAACAATCGCTGCTAATTAGATCCGCCGCGTCTGTCTCCCCCGGCCCCGTCCCAAAGCCAGTCGCATATCTGCATTCTGCACCCACACCGCTGCGGTTGAGGCCCTGCTAATGGAATATTCAACCTGGCAGCGCTTCTCTTCGGTACGGCACGGTCTGCGCTATTTATTCTTACCGCTGGCAATTAATCTCTGACAATTTGCATTTGCCGACGGTTGGAATCGGCCTAATTTGCCAATGGCGCAAGGACGGCGAACTCCAACCCAACTGTGGAAATATGATGTGGCCGTCGGCGCTGCTCACAGAGTTAACGCCAAGATTTATCGGGGCTTCAGATGAACTGTGCGCTGACAAATGAGGGGCGGCAGGTGCCCCGCTAAACGGCCGACCCATCTCCAGATTAGCCATATATGCTGCTGTCAGTGGCAATCCCACCAGCCGTGCTGAAAAATAGCCACTCATGATGAATCGCACGGGCCGAACCGTTCCGGCTGGACAGGTTATCGTAAATATCGCGCGGCCGGCGGACGGGTTATCGTAAACATCGCGCGGACAGCGGACTGGTTATCGTAAACACCGCGCGGACGGCAGACTGGTTATCGTAAACACCGCGCGGACAGCGGAGTGGTTATCGTAAACACCGCGCGGACGGCGGACTGGTTATCGTAAACACCGCGCGGACGGCGGACTGGTTATCGTAAATACCGCGCGGACGGCGGACAGGGAGGACAAACGAATTGCTGCTGCGTGAGGAGTATGGACTATGTAGTGCACGCACACATGCATAGTTCAGGAAGTTTTTCGTTGTGTTGTTTTCTTCCTACTATGAGCACAAGTGGCTGCACAAATGGAAAAAGTGGAGTCGGCGAGATTTGCAACACGTATGAAAAATCACACAGACCGCAGAGCTACCACTTGTGTCCAAATTTATAAAGCACCCAATGGGTTGATCCTTGTATTGGTGATTGGAAAGTAATTGGGTGCAACCAGTGCTTAAAAATAAACTGGGAATGGAATCACGTTCAGCAGCGAGGAGGGCCTATCGGTAGAAATCGGACGGCATCTTCTACTCGGTGTAATTACGCCGATAAATTGAGGGGCACTGAATGAGCGAGACATGTGTTGCAAGGGCTGTGTAATCAAGTGCCGCCCCGGTAGCTCAGTTGGTTGGAGCGCCGGCCTGCACTGGTCTCCCCTGTCCTGGCAACGTAGGGTTCGAGTCGCTTCGCGCGCTCGCATTTAGCCCCGGCTGGGAGGGTCAGTTGGCAGCTGGCCCGACAAGGCCGGGGACGAGCTACCGGGCGGCCGTGCCGATGCATTGACGGCACGTTAAACTTTCGGTCAAAATTCTGCCGTTGAACTGGAATTCATGGATCGGGTGGTGGGGCCAGGGTTCACGCAACAAGCTCTGCTTAGCAATAGGACCTTGGTTCAAAGAGCCACCCCAACAAGAACCCGGATTAAATTTATTTAAAAAAGAGAAAAAAAGTGCAGCTCCGTGCAGGTCAGCCATGGGGCATCTGCCAAACTTGAACCAGTGTAATTTGGGCGAACGCAATTTGAACGAGTCCGTCTGAGCGAGTACAATTTGAGCTAGCTGACGACTTGGACGACTGTGGCATCTGAGCCAGTGTAAATGGAGCGAGCAGAATGCGACTGAGTATATTTACGACAATTGCGAATATTTGAAAGGGAAGAACGGCTTCACACAAATTATGAGTTCGTGGGATGGCATGGGGCATTCGGGTGATGTTCAATTTATTCAATCTAACTGTTTGGAAATACTTAAATGCATGCAGAAACGAACAAATCCTTCAGCAGGCTGCAATTCCGTGCCCAGTTTGAGGACCGACGTCCCAAAACGTTTTATCGGTCATTTATAGCGCTTGAAAGTTATTATTGAAGCAGACAAACTGAAATGTGTTGAGTAATTATAGCAGCATTTCTGCCATAACTTCGAAGTCAGTGTGTGTATAAGAAGCAAAATCCGAATTACGGCGTGAATAGCCAGTATCCATGGTTTATTTATGTCTCTAGGCTCGCTAACTCAGTTTTTGGCACTTGCTCATTTGGAATCAATTACGACAACAATTCCTGCTCTGTCTTTCATTAGTGTTTTACGCGGGTCAAGAGGTTTCAAAATTGGGTTAGCTACTTTACTTTAATAAATTGCTGAAATGAGAACATGAAATTAATGGGCCAATTACCGAGGCAAGCGACCAAGAGATCGCGACTTGGACAAATTAAGTGCCAAAGTCTAGGCTGCTACTGAGGTTACGGCTAACTAATGTCTGATAGTTCAAAATACATTTTCATATGCATGCTTATAACACTTGACCCGACCGGACCACGTGCTTTGATTAGCATTTATTCGTATGGATTATAAATGGAACAGTTGACACCAAAATGTGCACAAAAAGACACAAGCATGCTTAATCTGCTGCATGCGAAAGGATGCCTATATAGGTATGCTTAGGCACGATCGGCTAAGCTTGCCAGTCTACTACCGCAGACGATACTCTCGCATCGTTTTATATTAGGCAGGAAAGAAAAGAAGGCCCGCGAACTCTAATATCCTGCATCATCCGCTGCCCATCCTTGAAAGCATGCTCTCAACATGGGTCGAACGTTTCAGGGCAGGGTATCGTGCCCGTGTCTCTGGATGGCCGACTGAAAGCTACTCGGACAGCGTGACAGGTCGGGTCGCGGCCGCCCCATCACACTGGTTAGCCGCACAAAGCGTGGACGTCGGCTTCTGTCTAGGAGCGATGTCGGGCGCGTCGTGACCGATTCCCGTCCGTGGTCGGATCTTGGGAACGCGGCCGGATCTCGGGCACGTGGCCGGATCTCGATCACGCCGCAGGATCTCGACCACGCCGCAGGATCTCAACCACGCCGCAGGGTTTCGACCACGCCACAGGATCTCGACCACGCCACAGGATCTCGACCACGCCGCAGGATCTCGACCATGCGGCGGGATCTCAACCACGCCGCAGGATCTCGAGCATGCGGCAGGATGTCGGACACGCGGCCGGATCTCGAGACACGCCGCAGGATCTCGGGCACCAGACGCTCTGTCGACATCGACGCGGCCGGAGATGAGGTTCACTCACTCGGAAAGCTCCGGATGGCCCCGGAAGACAAATGTGACAGACCGCGAGGCGGCACATCGCGATTGGCTGCCGACGCCGACCGCCGCCGCTCCGAATGTCATTAAAGCTCATTCTGTTGCTATGGCGGCCGGCGGAGCGGAAAGTTCCCGGCGAAAACGAAACTTCACACTTCTGCCGTTGCGAGTTTTGAGTGCGAAGGAAGGCGACGCTTTAACTGAATGCGATGCATGGTGAAGGGCGTCGCGCTGCCTTAATACAGCGACGTCGATGGGCAGCTTTGGAAATTCGGAAAATATGAGGCAGGGCACTGGTGGCTGTGAAATACATGGTGGATTACCAGGGCTATTGACCAACGGCATTGACGGTGCGAAACATGGTGGATGGCCACGGTAGCACAATTTGTATCAATTCGCGCTCTCCTTACGTGTTCTATTTTGATCTGACCTGGCCTAGTTTGACCTGACGTGATCGTTGAGTGACCTTGACCCATGTACGACTTGTTACAACTCATCTGCAACGCGCGAAATCAAGATGAATTGCTTGATTGAACCCCTTTCGAAGCTATTCGAACAAAATTGTAGATTTTCGATCGATTCAAAGCAAACTATGCTAACCAGTCAGATTTTGCCTATTTGATCTCCTTTGATGTCGCAGGTCACCGAATCTGATCAACCGGGATGTTTTGAGATGTGACGTGTGACAAGTGTCGGGCACGCACGTTTGATGTTTGCTTTTATCAGGCCTACCAAATGACATGTACACACATATGGTTTACTTCACGTATATATTTTACAATATAACAGTACGAGCACATCACGCTCAAAATACAGTAGAGGTATACCACGGAATGCAAAGAAAACACCCGCTGTTCACTTATCGCAATTGCTGTCGCCGTCGCTGCTCATTTATCGCTGCTCATTTATCGCTACTACTTCTCCGTCGCTGCTGCTTCTGCTGCTGCTGTCGTTGTTCACTCATCGATAATGCTGCCGTCAACGTTGTTGCTGCTGCTGCTGCTGCTGTCACTGCCGGTAGCGGCGAAGGGAGCCGTCATCCACAGCTTCCGTCTCGGCGGCGGGCAGCTGGGTCTCAGCCAGCACGACCAAGGTCTCCGGCGGCAGCTTCCCCTGGCGGTTGGTGTAGATGCCTCGTCGGCGCTGCAGGGTCAGTCTGTCCAGCAGAGGACCGCTGGCTGCCACGTGTTAGCCGAACACGTCGGACATCGTGTGCAGGCGCGAGTTCTTCCAAGTGTTCCGCAGCCTATGCTGATGGACGCGCTTGTTGGCGAACTCGGTGACTTCCTCGGACAAAATGCCGACCAGGAGACTTCTGCTGAGTGGGCCAGCATCCTGTGGATGGTAGTGGACATGGGATACCGCCCATACAGAGCCACACGTAGCGCTCAGTTGTACGCCGGCAAATTTATGACAGGGATGCTGTGTTGACCTTGTTTAAGCAGCTGGTGGTCTGCAATACGATGCAGATGTCCTCGACGCCAGTGCAGGTGGCGAAGTCCACTGGGAAGCGGAAAACAAGATGGGCGGTGTTGCCGTCATTAGAGTTCCCTCTGCCACCGGAACGGGGCTCGTCCACCTGGAGGTCCATCCTCTGACTGAACGTCATCTGGGAAGATATTCGGCCCAACCAGGCGATCACCCATCCGAACTTCAACCATCTCCACTATTCACTGCCAATGGCCACTATCTTTCTCATTCTTCGTCCCTTCGCTGAGAACTACATACATATGAGCGCCCGTCGGTCGATCGATGGCTTTGAAGGTGACGCGCTCTGAGCCGACTACCGACAATGAACCGTTGGAAAACGCCCCCCCCACCCAATCGCCCCCCTGCTGTGAAACTGGGGGCGCCGCCCCCCCTGAAATTTGAGGAGGCCCCTATCCGCAAATGCGCAGCAAAAAAGGTGAGCAAGGAGGCCGACGGGGCAGAAGATCATGCTGTCAATGAGGCCTCAAGACTGACGAGGACCCCAGGAAATATAATCAGGTCTCTATAAGAGACGCAGAACAGAGATTGGGAGGAGGCCCCCAGGACGAAAAGGAGGCCCCATGACGAAAAGGAGGCCCCAAGACGTAGGACAGAGATTGGGAGGAGGCCCCCAGGACGAAAAGGAGGTCCCCCACAGGACGAAAAGGAGGCCCCAAAACGTAGAACAGAGATTGGGAGGAGGCCCCCAGGACGAAAAAGGGGCCCCAGGACGAAAAGGAGGCCCCCAGGACGAAAAGGATGCCCCCAATACGACAAAAGGAGGCCCCCCAAGACGAAAATGGGATGAGGTCCCCAAAGGGGCCCAAGGACGAAAAAGAGGCCCCCAAGACGTAGAACAGAGATTGGGATGAGGTCCCCAGGACGAAAAGGAGGCCCCCAGGACGAAAAGGAGACCCCCAAGACGTAGAACAGAGATTGGGAGGAAGCCGCCAGGACGAAAAGGGGGCCCCCAGGACGAAGAGGATGCCCTCGGGACGAAAAGGAGGCCCCCAGGACGAAAAGGATGCACCCAAGGACGAAAAGGATGGCCCCCAAGACGTAGAACAGAGATTGGGATGAGGTCACCAGGACGAAAAGGAGGCCCCTAAGACGTAGAACAGAGATTGGGAGGTGGCCCCCATGACGAAAAGGAGGCCCCCAGGACGAAAAGGAGGCCCCCAGGACGAAAAAGGAGATCCCCAGGACGAAAAGGAGGCCCCCAGGACGAAAAGGAGGTCCCCAGGACGAAAAGGAGGCCCCTAAGACGTAGAACAGAGATTGTGAGGTGGCCCCCAGGACAAAGGACAAAAAAGGAGGCCCCCAGGACGCAAAGGAAGCCCCCAAGACGTAGAACATAGATTGGGAGGAGGCCCCCAGGACTAAAAGGAGGCCCCAGGACGAAAAAGGAGGCCCCCAGAACGAAAAGGATGCACCCAAGGACGAAAAGGAGGCCCCTAAGACGTAGAACAGAGATTGGGAGGTAGCCCCCAGGACGAAAAGGAGGCCCCAGGACGAAAAGGAGGCCCCCAGCACGAAAAGGAGGCCCTCAGGACGGAAAGGATGCCACCGAGACGGGCAAAAAGCCACCCAGGTTAGACGAAAAGGCTTCCGATGGGTGGCAGGATATTCTTAATTTGGAAAACGAGGCCCCCAAGACGGAAGAGGATGCCCCTGCAATATAAAATTAAGACATGATGGGGGAGATTTATCCGGACGCAATAGGGGCCCCAAGACGGTAAGAAGGTCTCCGCGGGAATGAGAGAAGGCCACCGGGACCAGCCAGATGAGGCCCATATTTTGGAAGAGGAGGACCCTAGAAGAGAAGATCTATGACTAGGACGCAAAAGCACCCTGCTAAGAGGATAATGAGGCTCCAAACACAGATAAGGAGGCCCCCATGACGTGAGAGGAGGCCCCTAATTTGAAAAAGGAGTCACCTAGGAGAGGGTAGGAGTCCCTAGAAATCAAGAGTGTCAAAAATGGCACGGAGGCAACCAGCTTTGCAAAGGAGGCCCCAACACCGGAAAGGAGGCCCCAGAATATAAGAGGAGGCCCTAAGACGGAAAAGGAAGCCAGTGGATATGAGATGAGGTTTCGGAGACGCAAAAGCAGGCCACAAACGGGTGAGGTTCCACCGAGATAGAAAAGGATGATCCAGAGACGTGGCAGGAGGCACCTAATTCGGAAGAGAACGACACAAGATTGGAAATGAGACCCCATGGTAAACGAGGAGGCCCATAAAATAGGAGAGAAAGGCCATTGGATAAGAGAGATGGCTCCCAGGCGGAAAAGAAGGCTCGAAGACGGCTAAGAAGGTGCCCGGGAAATAACAAGGCCACTAAGATAGGAAAGGTTTCCAGTAATTTGGCAGAGGAAGCGCCTGGGAGAGAAGAGGAGTCCACCAGGAGATAAGAGACCACCCCTAAGATGGGTAAAGATCGAATCCACACGCAGAGCAGGAGGCCCCCAAGACGTGAGAGGAGGCCCCTAATTTGAAAAAGAAGGCCTCTAGAAGAGAAATGAGGAACCTGCCGGACTCGAGAGGAGTCCCTCAAGAAGGAGTAGGTCTCCAGGACCAAATGAGGCCCTGAAAACCGGAAAGAGTTCCCAGGAAATGAGAGGAGGCCCTCAAGATGGGAGTGGTAGCAGGTATGGACGGAGGTGAGGTTTCCAAAATTGAAGATCCCTCAAGACGGGTAAGGCTTTGCCAGGATAAAGGAGGAGGCCCACGAGCCGTGGCAGGAGGCCCCTAATTTGGCAGAGAATGCCCCTCGAAGATGAGAGGAAGCCCCATGCCATGTTAAAGGGGCCCCAGAATGCAAGAGGAGGCCCTACAAGACGGGAGAGGAGGACCATTGAATATGGAGGAGGGTAGGACACACAAGGCGACGGCGAAAACCGGTAAAAAAACTCTAGGAAATGAGACGAGACCCTTAAGACGCGACAGGAGGCCTATAATTTGCAAGAAGAAACCCATAAGAAATAGTAGGAGTCGTGTCTGGGTACTTTAAAATCACGATATGGGCCCCAAAAGATCCGGCCGTGGCCCCCGCATATTACGCTGAGCATGGGGTACCAAAAATTCACGCCCGGACCACGAAAATCATGCCAGGGGCACGACAGGTCGTACCGTGCCCCAACAGTCTCATTGGGACCAAAACAAATGAAGCCGGAGCAACGAAAAACAATCCGGACATGGATAATCACTCTGGGGGCCCAACAATGACGCCAAAAGCCCCCAAAACGCATTGGACCCCCAAAAAGTGTCGAGGCCGCTATAGCTCGCGCTAGGGATCCAAGAAAATGACGTCGGAGCCCAAAAGATCACATTGGACTAAAAAAAAGTCGCGTCGCAGCCCTTCAAAATCACACTGGAGGCCCAGAAGGCCGCGCCGGGGCCCCAAAAGTTGCAGCTGCCCCAAAAATCAATCCTTAACCGGAATGTCACTCTGGGAAAAAAAAACTCCTTCAGTGGCCGCAGTGCTATATCAAAGGGACGAATGCCTCCTCCATCCTGAGAGGGATTAGCTCCCAAGAATCGTGCCCGGGCCTCAAAAATCGCGCTGGGGCCACCAAAATTCGCGTCGGTCCACCAGAATTCGCGTATGGGTCTCCAAATAAATACGGCGAGGCCCGGAAAACTCGCTTCGAGGCCTGAAAAATTGCAACAGGAACAGTCAAAATCGCGTTGGGGCCACAGCTAAATACAACGCGTCCCACAAACTCGAACCGTGCCCCTCCAAATATCGCGCTCGGGACCCACAATTCCCATCGGTAGTCCCTTCGAGGCTCTAAAAAATTGGCGTCTAGGGCCACACGTAAGCACAGTGTGACCACAAACACCGGATCGGTATCCGAAAAAAATCAAGCTGGAGCCCTCCAAAATAAGGAGGGATTCCAACAACTAAATGCCCAGGTTAAAAAATGACTCTGGAGCACCGAACATATTATCAGATGCCTTCACAAATTGCGTACGGCACCGAAAAACAAACCGGATCTCGAACAATCGAGGTGGGATACAAAAACATGGCGCCAAGGGCTCGAGAAATCAGGCCGGGATTCGGACTTTAAAAAAATCAGAAGATATTCACAAAAAATCGTATTGAGCCCAGAAAACTGGGGTTGGGTCTCCGGAACCACGCGCCTAGGCGCGATAGGCCGCTCTGGGACCTAGAAACATCGTACCGAAGCCCCAAAATTGTACTGGGGCCCCACAAGTGTGCGTCAGAAGCCCAAAATAAACACATCGGGACCCTGAGAGCACAACGGGGGCCGAAAATACAACTGGCCCTCCAAAGCGCACAGAGTCTCACAAAAAGCGACAGGGCCTTAACACATGCGTTGCAGCCATACATATACATACCTGGAGGTGTAAAAAATACACCGGAAGCTCTCAAGGCACACAGGGGTCATGATAACAAACAAGAGCCTGAAAAAAGTGGCTGGGGCCGCAACAGGCAACATGGTTCCAAAACAAACAAAAAGACCGGGCGCTAAATAAACACATCAGGATCTTCGAAAACGCCCTGACACGTCAAAAAAATCATCGGTGCACAAAAATGCAACAAACCCTAAAACGAGCAGGGGGTTCGAAAATGTTTTAGGCCCCTAACAAAAATGGATTTGAGCCATAATACACAATCATAGACCAAGAAAGACGCAACGGGTCCCAAAAAGAACGCTGAGGCAGGGCCTCGATTCGGTAGCCAACCTGGGAGGATAGCAGGCAAAATATATGAAGTGCATCAAAGCTCAGCGGAAACTGCATTTCACAACTACCAGAAAATGTGTGAAGTAGGAAACTAATGATCGAATTTAATCAATCGACTTTTCGCAGCGAACGCCCATACGAAGCATTCCATCACGTCAAATATGGCGCAAGTCTATCATGCGGCAGCAATTAGCAAAACGCAGAAGGCCTAGCAGAAACCGTAGCATCGCACGAAGTGTGGCGAATGCACCGAATACGAAAGATGGGTGTGCACGTGCACTGACGTTACCGTCGTGGCGACCGGGTGCTATGAACTGGAATGCCTGAAATTGTGAAATTTTGTATTTTAAAGTGGTGGGTAATACATTTTAAATTGAAGTTATGGGCCTAAAACATCTTCGAAACCCTGCTCGTTTTAGGGCTTTGTTGCTTTTTTGTGCACCGAGTATTTTTTTACGTGTCAGGGCGTTTTCGAAGATCCCGATGTGTTTATTTAGCTCCCGGTCGTGTTGTACATTTTGGAACCATGGTGCCTTTTGTGGCTCCAGCCTTTTTTTTCGGGACCTTGTGCGTTCTCATGGCCCCTTTGCGCCTTGCGAGCTTGCAGTGTATTCTTTTAGAGCTCCCGGTATGTTTATTTAGGGCTGCAACGCATGTTTTAAGGCCTTATCGCTTTTTGGGAGACTCGGTGCGCTTTGGAGGGTTAGTTGTATTTTCGGGCACCGTTGTAATCTTAGGGTCCCGCTGTGTATATTTGGGGCTTCTGACGCACATTTGTGGCGCCCCAGTAAGATTTTGGGGCTTTGGTACGATTTTTCTTGGTCCCAGCACGACTTATCGTGCCCAGGCGCGTGGTTCCGGAGACCCAACGCCAACTTTCTGGGCTCAACGCGATTTTTGTGGATCTTTTCTGGGTTTTTTAAAGTTCGAATCCCGGCCTGATTTTTCGAGCCTCTGACGCCATGTTTTTGTATCCCACCCCGATTTTTCGAGACCCGTTATGCTTTTCGGTGCCGTAAGCAAATTTGAAGGCATCTGGAAAAAAAATGTTCGGTGCTCCAGAGCCATTTTCCTGACCCGGACATTTAGTTGTTGGAATCCCTCCTTTCTTGGAGGGCTCCAGCTTGATTTTTTGGGATGCCGATCCGGTTTTGTGGTATAGGTGTAATTTCAGCAGTGTGAGATAACTTATCAAGGGATACCAAAAGAAAACCTTAGAACTGGGTGGTGGAGTTAGGGTTGAAATCCGACCAATCAGAAACCATAGTGGTAGATTAGGCCCCTCCACAGGACAATTTAGTTGATAACTAATTATATTATTTCGAAATGTCCCCTTTGACAAAATAGCGGTCGAAATCCAAGGACTTTTGAATGGGCGTAGGTGCCCCCCCTGCAAATCCGTTTGCCCCCTCCTGCTTGACGCAAATATAGGTACTCCACTGGTCCCTGAATAATTTTCAGAAACATACGCCCATGGGGCAAAGCCAACATTGCGGGGACAAATTACCCCTCACAAGCATACAATACAACATCCATGCCCCATATAAAATGGGATGAATTATGTTTTTAAATGCATTTTCTTCCAACAAACTTCTTTTCTGTTATTACAGCCTGCATGATTAGAGCTTCCCAGCTTCCATACCTTCTCAACGTCATTTACAAAACGGTACAGCACAGCGAAAACGATGGGCGTGACGGCGTGGAATTTGAAGGTTTGGATTATGTATGCACTGACATTGTTGCATTGTTGCATTGTCATTTATGCATTGCTGTTCAATGCTTGTTCTTGCCGTGAATTTATTCGCCGAGGATATATTTTAGCTCGTGTGACAATTGCCTTGCAGCCAACACCAAATGTTATAAAAATAAACAAATTCCTAAAATGGCGCTCAGAAAATCAATGCAATCCACTTCTCGTTGTCACCTTTGCGAAATTGTCGTCCTAGGACTGAGAAATGATCGTTCAAGCTTTGCTTATGACATCAAGCTGGTAGGAATAAATAACAGTAGTGATGAATCTAGCTATATTCAGTTAGACTTGGAGGACTTCAAAGTTGGTTGATCAATTGGCAGATATCTGTAAGATATGTTTAGCACCAGCCCGGCCAGCTCGCTGCAATCTAGAGACCAGCGGGAAGATTCGAGAATGCATTGAGACGTTGGTTTGTTTTGGAATTTATGTATGTATCAAAAATATTACTTATTTATACCCTGGTATGGCCCAGTTTTCAGCGAAAATGATTAGTGCTATTGCGTTTTGAGTAAATGATGCACCATGCCAAGAACAAACAAAACACCAATATGAAATCATGTTCCCCTTTCTCGAACCATAGTAAGAGCCTAAAAACAATATGAGACCCTAACATAATGGAGGCCACCTTTCGGAGGAACAGGAGGCCCCATTTCGACCTTGCCCCCCCCCCTGGAAGAATTTCGTGGCGACGCCACTGGTCGCTACCCCTCGCCCGCGACCAATCGGCGTGAGAGGTTGGCGACCGCTATACGACCCAACGGTCGAGGTGTCGTAAAACCAATAATCCCCACGTCACAGACCGGCTCTAGCTGCTCACCGTCCCGCTGCACCCGGCGTACTGCATGTTCACCGGCATGCTGCTGGCGCTGCTGATGCTGCACGGTGTCTGGCCGTGCTACCGTCTGCTGCTGACGTATCAGGCGCCGTGTGCTGAGCAGGTGAGACATTCTGCATGTCTCAGGCCAGCGCCGCTCGTCACTAGATGAACCGGACAGGTTTCATCCCAAATGTGTGACATGACAAGTTATGGGCGGACAAATTGTCAGTAGCTGGCGTTATCTTTGAACATATTGACTTAAATAAAACTTCTTGTCTACCATAATGCAGACCTATGTCCGATTTATCTTCGCCTTTGACGATGAATGCAATAGTTCTTTTCATATTCGGCACTGAATCGGGTGTAAGTTCTTCAACACACTGATAAACTAGACTAATTTCCACATGACTTGGACGATCGCATTTTCAGCTTCCCGGACACAGCAAAGCGGCCAATGGGGGAGGAGGAACAATCAGTTAGGCTCGGCAAGAATTAAATACAGATGGCAAGAAACAATCATCTTCAACACAAGTGCCAGATCACCAAACTTGAACTGGCACGAAGGCATTCCCTTTGAAAGCTGCAAGGATGACGTTGTGCAAACGTCTCTACTTTTTACAGGCCTTCTGGTGAACACATCAACTCATCTACCTTCCAACACGCTCCTTTAGAAATGCGGCCTAAACCTCCTCGGAACCAACATGAGCAATCAGCACACAGTGCACAATTTTGGCGGTGATTTTCCGAGATGTTCGGACACCTACAATAAATGTTCTAGCTGCATGCCTGCCGAAAAATCCCATGCCTGGCCCATTTTGTGCTATCGCTAATCTACCTTATCACTATCGCAGGGAACAAAGTAGCCCAACGAGGTAATATTTCTCGTTTAATTCCACTCACCCGTGCGGTTATTGTGCTCCAAGAAGTGCGACGAGGCTCCCAAATGTGTTAGAAGAGGCATATGTAGCACCTCATGAAGCGACATATTCACTCGTCTGTAATGCCAGCTGTCCGCTTACCACCATAAATGATTCCGTAAAAGTGCCATTGATGATGGGAAACGAGGCAGCCGGGCACGGACGCCCTGCACATGATGATGACGTATTTTCAGATTAAAAGCGCCGCCCGCAGCGAACCGAGCGAGGAGCCGAGCAGCGAAGAAGGCCGTGCCACCAACCCGCCGGCGGCCGCCAAACCTCCCTGCGGGCGGCCGCCGCAGGTGGGCGACAGTGGCGCCGCCAGTGGCGCAACGGCCGGCGGCGGCAACTGCCACCAGTCTCCCGCCAAATCGCCGGCGCCCGCGGGACCGAATCGGACCCGGCCGGTCTGTCCGGCTCCCGCTGAAGCTGGCGGCGACCCCTGCGGATGGGTTTGTGTGCGGTGTTGCAGCCGTCTGCTGCCCTGTGAAGAGGAATACGACGACAGATCAGCTGAAAGGATTGCTGGCGATGGTGTTGACAACGTCCAACTTATGCTCGTGCTAGATTCCTGGCCAGCGACGCGTGTTGGTGTGTGCATTCGATGTCTGTCTGTGCACTTACATAGTCATGTTTCGTTATCATGTTGTACGGCTTAGGAACCGCGTCAAACACTGTTGTGGTGGGGTGATGCTATACAGACACGATCGGTGTTAAGTGATCCTATTTTTGCTGCCTAGAAAATTAAGCGTAATGCTTAGTTGGGAACATAATTGCCCTGCAATAGTTCCACCTGAAGAGCTACACTGCTTTGCCGTGGTACCCGATTTAATTCAACTGAATTGGCCAGCGGGGTACACCCACAATTGCGCTTGCATTGGCTGTGACGTAAGTGAAGACACGTCAGGCCGTTGCGCGCCAACGTTCCCAACTATCGGCAACTTAGCCCACTTGTTGTCACCTAATGGCCATATGTGGATGTGATGAGGCGACGATGGGCAACTCGGCGGACACCTTTGCGTTGGAAAATTACTTGTCAATGTCATTGGAGGTCATTGACCCCACTTAGCCGGAGATATCTTTTTCGGTTCATGAGTTATGCCGGGCTTTTGGACTTGGAAGCTGAATTTGGGTCTATTTTTTTCTCTGGGTGTTAAAAAATAGCGTTTCCAGGTACTATTTCGGAAGTTTCAAAACGAGGAAGACAATACGACCCCGTCTGACCCTCGATATTTTGGTCAGGATGCCACAGCATACATATCGTCAGTATTCCATCATATCGGAGAATACTGTGCTGAAATGTTCAGTGCTTATCTGGTATTGTGCTGCACAGGTGAGGACGAAGCCTGGCAATCACCGATTTCGTCGAGAAATTGAGTGTTCAGTTAATTTGAAGGACAGACCAGTAACTGCAAGTATACAAATTGGGTGTTAATCGCGAGGCAGCGTGACGTGAAACACACTGGTTGTTGCTCTATTTCGTTAGCCCACTCCGTTTGGAAACGCCGCGATGTTGTCGGCCCTCACCGCTGTACACTGGGGACGGTGCCAATCTGTCGCACTCTGGCGATGTTTAATAGTCATATTCACCTGACACATACATAGGTTTCAGGTGAACAAAGGCGTGAATGAATGATTCGAATGTTGAATAACACCGCAACCAGGAAATTTACGTCGGACATAATCATATTAAGCACAAGTAATTCAATCCATATTGCGTATCTTCTACACATGGGTCTAAATGATTCATTGTTCTAGCTAGCAGTGGTTCCGTTAAAAGGCGTCTCATGAGTTAGGAAAGCATTCCTTGGAAGGTCTAGGTGCTTTGAACGTATCATGAAATGGTTAAAATGATATAAATATGTCAGTCAAATGATGCAAAGATGCCTACTATATAAAATGAGTGATGGTAGTTTGGTATTTCATGACATGTGCGTTACTACCAGACAACTAATGTATTCATTTGACGTGAGTAGCGTTAGTTCGAGCATTACGCCATTCGTCAACATTACATCAGCAGCCAAATTTCAATAAATGCCTGCAGCATGTGCATCATCTTCATTGCGCCCTCGCTGCTCCAGTGTTGTTGTGCCAACGAAGTTTACCCTTCAGTGATAACGTCGCCAGCGTTGAGACCCAACGTCGTTCACGACCACATTCGGCTACCACTCCCACTTTGAAACTGCAAGATGCCACTGGCAGGGCCATTATCCGTGTGGACTTCTGGAGTTAGCGATCCCACTCGAGTGTCCCGCAAGGGCGTCCGCAACAGAACGGTTGGCAATTGATTCCAGCTGTACTGGAGCGGACGTAGGGTGCAGACGACACAGTCCAGCCGTACTGGAGCGGACGTAGGGTGCGGGCGACACAGTCCAGCCGTACTGGAGCGGGTGTAGGGTGCGGACAACACAGTCCAGCTGTACTGGAGTGGGTGTAGGGTGCGGGCGACACAGTCCAGCCGTACTAGAGCGGACGTAGGGTGCGGACGACACAGTCCAGCTGTACTGGAGCGGACGTAGGGTGCGGGCGACACAGTCCAGCCGTACTGGAGCGGGTGCAGGGTGCGGGCGACACAGTCCAGCCGTACTGGAGCGGGTGTAGGGTGCGGACGACAGTCCAGCCGTATTGGAGCGGGTGTAGGGTGCGGGACACAGTCCAGCCGTACTGGAGCGGGTGTAGCACAGTCCAGCTGTACTGGAGCGGGTGTAGGGTGCGGGCTACACAGTCCAGCTGTACTGAAGCGGGTGTAGTGTGAGGGCGACACAGTCCAGCCGTACTGGAGCGGATGTAGGGTGCGGACGACAGTCCAGCCGTACTGGAGCGGGTGTAGGGTGCGGGCTACACAGTCCAGCTGTACTGGAGCGGGTGTAAGGTGCGGGCTACACAGTCCAGCTGTACTGGAGCGGGTGTAGTGTGAGGGCGACACAGTCCAGCCGTACTGGAGCGGGTGTAGGGTGCGGGCTATACAGTCCAGCTGTACTGGAGCGGGTGTAGTGTGAGGGCCACACAGTCCAGCCGTACTGGAGCGGGTGTAGGGTGCGGACGACACAGTCCAGCCATACTGGAGCGGGTGTAGGGTGCGGACGACACAGTCCAGCCGTACTGGAGTGGGTGTAGTGTGAGGGCGACACAGTCCAGCCGTACTGGAGCGGGTGTAGGGTGCGGACGACACAGTCCAACCGTACTGGAGTGGGTGTAGGGTGCGGACGACACAGTCCAGCCGTACAGGAGCGGGTGTAGTGTGAGGGCGACACAGTCCAGCTGTACTGGAGCGGGTGCAAGGTGCGGGCGACACAGTCCAGCCGTACTGGAGCGGGTGTAGTGTGAGGGCGACACAGTCCAGCTGTACTGGAGCGGGTGTAGTGTCGCGTCTGACACGGTGCGCCACGTCTCGCCACGAGGCGACAGAAGGGCTTTTTTCGTAGTCACCAGGCGTCATAATTAGTTGGGAACATGCTTTCGCACAAAGCAACTCCACTTCGGTAATGAAGCACGGACGCGCTGAAACATAGGTAGGGTAGATTGCAACAGTTTGTTCGGCAACGTATGTAGGCGACAGATAAGCACCACAGAGATACAATCACGTAAATCACAGCATGTGTCTTCTCCATTGATTATCACTTTTCACAACAGAAGAACGGAGCATATCTGTGTCTTCTTGGGTGGAAGCTGTGATGGTCTTTTATCGCGCTATCTGCTTGAAATTGTATGTGCTGTTACAGATTCTTCTGGCTCTTTAAATTAGATAAATATCGCATCCTCACGTTCTCTGTATTCGTTGGTCCTTGCAACCACAACAATCAATATGGTATCAGAGTTCAACCACGACCACACACTTGCGTCACCACTGTCAGTCAACCGGGCGCACCTCGCCCAACACCGCCGTTAACGGCACGGCCAACGCCCAAGCAAACATTCGTAACACCCGCGCCACACATGGCTCTAATACGCCCTACCGCCACCTACCGCTATCCGAAGCAACCACTAGTTGGCAGGTCATCGCAAGGTGGTAATTTACAATATTCTCTTGATGTTGCAGCAAGGAATAAAGAATCTACCTTCTGCAACACAATAAGCGAGACAATTGTACACGTAATAAATCACACAATCGCAACTCACTAGCACTACTGACAATCTCAGCTCGCTAACCCTACCGACAATCGGAACTCGCTGGCACCACTGACAATCTCACCTCGCTAGGATTACAAACGACCTCAACTCGCTAGCACTGCCGGCAATCGCAACTCGCTAGCAGTACAGACAATCTCAACTGGCTAACATTACAGGTAATCACGACTCGCTAGCACTACCGACAATGGCAAAGAGAAACCGTCTGCTCAAGCAAACAGCACTAATGCGAGGACAAAGATATCCCTATCAAACCAGTCGTGGCAGGATCTTACCAGGATGAACAGGCCTAAACGAGCTCCAGATCATGCCAATGCTGAATTGCGCGAGTGCGAATACCCTTCTCAGTACGAACTTCAGCCGACCTACTCAGCCCGTCCTTACCAGGATACAATTTGGTGATAACACCCATCATCCACTTCATCCTGGGAACGTTATCCTCGCGT
This sequence comes from Ashinkailepas kermadecensis, assembly GCA_034440615.1. Classification (NCBI taxonomy): domain Eukaryota; kingdom Metazoa; phylum Arthropoda; class Thecostraca; family Neolepadidae; genus Ashinkailepas; species Ashinkailepas kermadecensis. The sequence continues at coordinate 76,953 of JAOTOM010004742.1, read as the reverse complement.
ACGAGCACCACAGAGCCAACAGACAGCTTGCCATGCGAGGAGAACTTCCTCACTGAAGGGGGCAAATTCCGCAGGTACTCTGACGACCATACAGAACAGAACTTGTTCAAACTCCTCTCGCACACCCTAGCTCTCAGAAAGGTTCTGCACAGACACACTATCAGGGTCCTCAGCTACCCTAGCCTGGAAACGTGCGCCCCTGCCCAACAGGAAGTGGTTAGGCGTCAGTGCGTTAGCACACTCCACACTGTCGCCAACGAATGTCAAAGGACGCGAGTTGACGCACGCTTCCACCTCTGACAGGACAGTTCTCAATTCAGTCAGAGTCAAACAGCGCGTCCCCAGTGACTTCTGGAGGCCGACCTCCACCGACCGAACGAGGCGCTCCCACCAGCCGCCCCACCAGGGCGACAGTGCCACTAAAAACTTTCACTCCGGAGCCAAATGTCGGAAGAAGCTTTGAAGCAGAGCATCTGCCCCCTTGAAGCTGGCACCGTTGTCAGAGTAGATGCAGCTTGGCAGACCCCCACCTCGCCGCGAAGCGCCTCAGTGCCATTATGAACTGCTCGAAAGATAATGAGCCTGTGAGTTCAAGATGGATCGCCCTGATCACTGCGCACGTGAACAAACAAATGTAGAGCTTTTACTTCGGCTGCTCTACAGAAAAAGTGGACCTGCGAAATCGACGCCAGTCACTGTAAATGGAGGAGCCTGTGTCACTCGGCACCTAGGAAGCGGAGCAACAGGCTCGTTACATGCCCTGGCGTCCTGCCTTTTACATGTCGCACAAAACCTCTTTACCTTTTTGGCGAGGGACCTCAGACCGACGATCCAGAACGATCCCCGCCAAACAGTGATCATTGTTGACACTCCAGCATGTCGCATCAAATCGTGCTGTTCTCCGACGAGCAACTCGGCCAGTGCGCTCCATCTCCTGTAGAGCTGAGGAGTACCTCTTCTGTAAGGACCGGTCCCTTTCCAGCCTACGAGTGAGGGCACCCAAAGGAGCATCAGCTACACGATGGTTGTCCTCCAGTTCGCTTATACAAAGGAGCATCAGCTACACGATGGTTGTCCTCCAGTTCGCTTATACAAAGGAGCATCAGCTACACGATGGTTGTCCTCCAGTTCGCTAATACCGTCACCCTGTCTCTATGGCAGAGTCACGTCATACCTGCCATCAGAGAAGCGGACAGTAGAGTTGAAATCATCCAACACATTGGAGCTGACAGGCTCATCAGCTTTGTTGCCCATGCCCTCCAGGCCCCAAAGGTTACGTATCGAGTCCTCATGGAGGTCGCTCAAGGTGAGCAGCTGGCATGCGGCGCCACTTGAGGCACCAGAGACAGCAGTGGTAACACCAGAGATAATCCACCCAAATTATGTCTCCTGGGCGACTGCACCTCCTGAGCAGCGGATAGAACCTTGCTTGAACAGACTGCAGTAGAGGTCCATACCTATCAAGATGTCACACAGTCAACGATCAGCGATATAGCGATCAGCCAGCTCAACTCCTTGAAGGAAGTCGAACACCTCCTTGGAAACACGACGACGCTGCAAGGGAGAGCATATCACAGGGACCTGGACAGCCTTGATGGATCGAACTGTGGGTAAGGACACATTAGCATCACTTACTCTGATTTTACGCACATCACGGTCACAAGTGGACTTCCCTGCACCAAAGGCAGTATCCGAAACACGCTCAGTGCCGAGCCACTTTCCACCCACATTCTTCACCAAGGCCTCAGACACGTAACTCCGGTCAGAGCCACTGTCAAACAGGAGTGTGGCAGACACTGGCCCATTCACACCATGGACCACAACACTGGCAGTGGACAGAACAATGCAATGGTTATCACCACCGTTGCATAACGGGGAAGCCTGAGGGCGAGACTAGTCAGCACACCGATAAATGCCGGACCCACTCTGAAGCTTAGCAAACCCCTCGCTTACAACATCACCGGCTTGCTGCTAATAGCAACACAACGCGTTGTGGTTACCATGACAGGACTCGCACTGCCCAACCGTATAACAGCTCCTAGCCTGGTGGCCCTTCTTCAGGCACAGAAAGCACAGGCCAGGAAGCCTAATTGTCCTTATACGCTCACGAACTGGTAAGCGAAACAAAACATTACACTTATCTATCCGGTGAAACTTCTGGCAGAGGCTGCAGGTTGGATGAATGGCCGACTGAAGAGCTGCTGCAGAGGCTCCTCTGCTCCGGAAACTCCTTCGGTCCTGTCGCCTGCTGCTCCTCTGCTGCATGTTGCAGCCGCTCGCTCCTTAGAGATAGCTGCCAGTTCCCTCGTGAGAACTGGCTACCTGGTAAGAGCTGGTTCCCTGCCGAGATCCGGCTCCCTGGTGATGGGTGCCGCCCTCACGCTGGCGGTCACCAGATCCTGCAGCTCCGACCAAGCCACCATAGGCACCGGACAGCTCCCGCCGGTGGATCTCCCTGCTCATAAATGTCATGAGCTACTCCAAATCGGATTCCTTGCTAGACCCATCACTGGCTCACTCCAGACGGATAGCTGTCGGCAGCTTGGATAAGACAAGCGGGGTTCGGAACACACCACACTTATCACCTCCCACATCAAGGGACTCCAAACTGCGGATGTGCACCAGCAACTCGTCTTGTAAGGTAAGCCTTGAAGAGAGTTAACTGAACAGAGCCAAGCTCCAGCATTGGGTTCTTTTTACGACGCATTCAACCACAATGCAATATAGCGTCGCCAACCTCTCACGCCGATTGGTCGCGGGCGGACTCGGTAAACACCGCCGGCTGTGAGATTCGAACCCACAATCTTGCGATCAAGAATCCGACGCTCTACCAACTGAGCTACCGCGGCACCCGCCAAGCTCCAGCAGTGACTGGACGTGTGCGAATATGATTTTCTCTTGGCGTCCAAACATGTCTCAATATCTCGCAGGTGGTGCTATAATTACCACTCGTCAACGACAGCCCAGCAATACACAGCTTCGCCTCTCCTTGCAAGAGAGGCCTCAAATACGTGAGCTTGGTGATGTCAGGAGCATCTCAATCATCAACAGCGACCTTAAAGGACTTCCCAAAATTTGGCCACTGGATGACGTCACCATTCGGTAGCTTCATGGGCTGAGTCCCACTGTGACTGGCCGCAGAGGATGCAGCCTAGGCTCCAGAAAGTGGTGAAAGTTCCTCAGCCATGAGGCGAACACCCAAAACACCATCTCTGAACTTACCAGCTTCAGACAGGTCCGACTCCAACTGTGACTCGTCCAGCTCAAGGTCAACTAAGCTTTGAACTTTATCCCATGCCGCAAGTCTGCGGTCGAACTCACGTGTCAAGATCTGTAGCTCACTGCTGTTGCACGTCTTCTGATCAACTGCCTCTTCTAACCCGTTGGCAGCTCTCTTCAACCAGCCTTTTGCAGCAGCTTGAGGCGCAACATATCAGCCATCTCAATCTAAATATCCCTGGTTTCGGCACCAATGTTACAGATTCTTCTGTCTCTCTAAATTAGATAAAGATGGCTTCTTCACGTTCCCTGTATTCATTGCTCCTTGCAACCACAACAATCAATATTGTACCAGGGTTCAACCACGACCACACACTTGCGTCACCACTGCCATTCAACTGGGCGCACCTCGCCCAACACCGCCCGTTAACGGCACGACCAACGCCCAAACCAACATTCGTAACACCCGCGCCACACATGGCTCTAATACGCCCCAGCGCCACCTACTGCTATCCGACGCAACCACTAGTTGGCAGGTCATCGCAAGGTGGTGATTCACAACATGTGCTGTGAAGCAAAGGCTCCTCTGATAACCATAGTGCCATCACCACCACCCTGCGCCATCCAGACCAAGCGCCCCTCCATGACACACCAGGTGCCTGAGTGCCAACATCTGCAATGTGTATAGTTCATTCGACAAGTTAGATTGAAAGTGATATGGCACAGGATGTTACATTAACCGGTAGAGAACACCCATGCTTGGGCTCAAAACCTGCATCAGGGCGCTAAGCTGGTGCCCCTATCACCCTGGTGAAGGCGTTGAGCCGAAACGTTTGTGTTCGCTACCGGTGAGCATAGCATGCTGTGCCACACCACGTATAATATCAGCTGTTATAGGTGTGTGGCCAGAGTTTGACGGTGCTTGATGAGCACACCGGGGTGTGTCCGGATAAGTGTATGCAATTCCGTCTGGTGCCTTCTCACAGCCTACATCACACAGGTGAGGACACCTCACGCTGGCTCGGCGGCGCCCCGTGCCAATACCATCGCAAGATAGCGGCCTACCATGAAGGGCAAGTCAGGCTCTCGGTGCCAGGTCACACAGAGCAGGTGCATCCATCCGGGGATTGCACGGTCGCCCTCGTCCAACGCTTGCGTGAAGTCACCTGAGGATGGAATCGAGCGGCCAGGGTGCGAGGAGAGCCGAAGGGCCCGCAGCGGCGGACCGATGTGGTTTCGTGACGACAATGAACCCACCATTGAAGGGAGGTGAAGCTCATTCGAGCGTTAACCAGTCGGGATTGAATGAGCACGTGAAAGCATATCTCTAAACGATTTATTTATAGCAGTTAAAACCTTATGTGATCCAAAGCCCGTACTGGATGCAGGCGAATGGTGGGGGTGTCCTCGGTACTCGCGCACTTGCGGGATTTTCTTAAGGCAGCCGCTCCGGTGGCACTGACAGATCCAAGAGGGAGGATAATACCCATCGGCCCCTAGGAACCGAAGATGGGTTGGGAAGCCTTGGGCTCCCCATCTAGGAGCCCAAGATGGGTTCCTAATGGGCCTTCGAAGCATACATATCGGATCACACTGTCTCTTTGGAGGTTTAGCGAGGCTCTTTATCACATTCAGGGTATACCAGTGACCTGAACAATCTTAAAGTGCACTAGCGTGCATTCGAAAAGAAGAAAAAATTATCAAGGGTCAAAGCCAATGGGAGCTCTTGATGTTTATTCCTGCCTTCGTGCGAATCTCTGGAACCACTCATGTCCAGGATTATGTATTCCGAATATCTGGATAGCACCTAGACGCCTAAAACTAATTCGCACCTGCGGAACCAGACATTTTGATCGGAGGAGAGGAGGGGTGGGGGTACCAAATCAAAGGCGTCATTTCCCCGGAAGGGTGCCATTTATTCGGAAAGATACGAAGTGGCGGTGGGTGGGAGTGCTATTGCAGTGTCTGCCACGGCCGCCCATTTCGCTGACAACTTCGTTGCTGGCGGGATGCACTCAAGCAATTCGGAGGCGCGCCTACCGCCAACAGACTTCAGCGAGAATGTACAGTTTGGCGTTTCCGGAGAGCGGGAGTGGGATGCAGAACCTGGAATCGCCTCCGATCGCGCCCCGATCGCAGCGCGCTCGGAAGCACACTCCCCAATAGCTTCCTCTAAACTTACCGATACCGCTTCGGATGTACTCAGATGATCGAATATGTAGAAGAGGCATTTCAATATAAGCATCAATATACTGCCTAAAAGTGGTCTAAGTCAAACCGAACGCTTCAATTGTTTACACAATTGTATTCAACTCCCACATTCAACTATGAAATCCTTTTGAAAATAGTTAGCTTTAAGCACCACCCTCGTCAGTACCTGACTATTCAGTATCGGAAGCTGACTAACCGTGTAATCGCCAATGTTGAGATGCTATGCATATAATAGTTTACGCCTAGTGCCGGTAACCGGACACATGTACGTGAAGCAAATGTCCATAGCTTATTCAAAAGCTTATCCAAGTTTGTCCAAAAGCTTATCCAAGCTTATCCGCAAGCTTATCCAAGCTTATCCACAAGCTTGTTCAAGCTTATCCACAAGCTTATTCAAGCTTATCCACAAGCCTATTTAAGCTTATCCACAAGCTTATCCACAAGCTTATCCACAAGCTTATTCAAGCTTATCCACAAGCTTATCCAAGCTTATCCAAAAGCTTATCCAAGCTTATCCACAAGCTTATCCAAGCTTATCCACAAGCTTATCCAAGCTTATCCGCAAGCTTATCCAAGCTTTTCCGCAAGCTTATCCAAGCTTATCCGCAAGCTTATCCAAGCTTATCCACAAGCTTATCCACAAGCTTATCCAAGCTTATCCAAGCTTATCCAAGCTTATCCAAGCTTATCCACAAGCTTATCCATCCACAAGCTTATCCAAGCTTATCCACAAGCTTATCCAAGCTAATCCACAAGCTTATCCAAGCTTATCCACAAGCTTATCCAAGCTTATCCACAAGCGGGGGCGGCGGAATGCATGGGGCGCTGGGGGCTGCCCCTGCCCCCCCCCACCCAGTGCGCGAGCAAGGGGCGTCGCACCCCCTTGGTGAGCTCATTAAAACTGCTTACTCTCCAAAGATACCATGTTTCATAAACAAATTACATCTAAGTGTTGCACCCTGACAGTTAGCTTATGTAGGTACAGCTGGAACACATGCCCATAATTTTCTGGTAATTTCTTCAGTGCTTCCAATGATTGAAGCGAAATTATTGTCCGGGTGCACAGTACGTTTTTATCGTAATTACTACCAAAATTCAATAACAGTGATCTTGGTTGCGTTATTTGAAGCTGAAGTTACGACCACTTCATCTGGGTAACTTGAACGTTGCGGCGGATTCAGCGTAGCCTATGTTGACATGCCTGCTGGGGACAATAGCTGAGCAGCACAATTCCCCGCTGAACATGCGTCGAAAAAAATAGTCGCGTGATTGACAGCAAATTGTTGCCGATGCCAGTTACTATGCCACCGAAAAAAATAGACTGAGTACAGTGATATGTCCCGCCGCTCATGTCCCCATAACCCCATGTGAATCTAACGTCTTGCGGGAAGATCGTAGGCGAAAACCGTATTACGAAACGTTTTCCCAATGTCTAGTGTGTAGTGATCTCATCTATACTAAATCAACGTGAAGAAAAACAGTGATGGGAAGGGTGACCTCCCTCTCGGTGCATCTATCAATGTGCCTCCCCCAACTAATAGCCCGCATTGGGTCCTCAGCTACCAGTATTGTCTGTGGTTCAAAGAAAATAAAAAGTTAACAAGTGCATGTACAAACAAATAAACATCTTCGGTACAATAAGTGTGTATTACGTCAATGAAGCGAATACTTGAAACGGACACACAAGTTTGATTGGCGCTCGCTTGTCGGGTTTACCCGACTGTAGACGGTGGCCTCATAAAGTGGCCATGCGTGGCGCGTCTGCGTTAACTGTAGAGTCGTGCTCCAAGCAGCCGTCACTGCCGCGACTTGTCGGCAGTCCGTGTGCGCGGCTCCGGCTCTGCCTACTGCACACAGCACCGCGCTGCAGCACTCCATTGCACTCCATCCTGCAGCCGACGCAGATGGACGGCGCTCGGGCGACTTGGCGCGCCGCCGCCAGGGGCGCTGCCGTCGCCAGCGGTGGCGGCCGGAGAGCGGCCGTCGGCGTCGCTTCGTCGGTTAGTCGGTCCGTTCGGCTCTCGCGTGCGGTTGGTTGCCGTCGTGGACGACTCCGTCTGCCGAGCATGTGCACAGCTGTCCGGGTGCGCGGGTGCCGGCGTTGCTGAGCGCCGATCGCGCGGGGAGCGGCAGTCGGTGGTGGCCCGTGGCGGTATGCACCGGTGGTCTCACACTGCCCAAGTTGAGCCGGCACCATGAGACTGATGTGGCACTGGCCTGCTGTCTTGCTGGCCAGCCTGGTCGTCGTCAAAGGTGCGTACCGAACGCTGGTCTTTTGGAAATGCCGATGAATCACCTTGATGCACTTACAAAATGCGAGACAATGCAGGCTCAAACCTCTTCAGCGAAGGTACCCTTTCTCCTTCGTAAGTGGAGCTCTGGTCACAGGGCTTCGTATGCTGTGAAGCTGGGCATCCTCTTTGAGATTGGATATTGCTATCAAGCATAGCATGCTATCTTAAGGCTTCTTTTTTCCTTTATAAAATGTTGGCATCTAAGTTATCAGAGTGATGCAAATTGCATAATTCAATGTACCATATGGGTTGGTAGAAAATGTTCATTTCAGAGCTATTCAAATGCAAGACGCGGTTGGTGTCTCGAAGAAGAAGGAACAGTGTCAATACTAAATTCCCGAGTTTCCGATGTCGAGACGAACTTGCATATAACTCTCCTCTTCAAGTATTCGTGATTGTCACATAATTACATGCAATGACCCTCACCTACCCGCTGAGGCGATTTTCGACACTCGGCCGTTAATGAAGGGCAAGGGGACCCTTCGTTTCAGACACTTATTCATTTTATTTAGGGTCATTCATGAAGTTGGAGGCAGGCTTGGGAAAACTAGGTTGCTCCTGGATTATCTTCACATCCGGAATATAATCTTTCCCCGAAAATTATCCCCAATTTTTATCACTTGGAGGTTGAATGGTGCTGCTGGACAATAAACGGATCTGTGATCGAGTGCTCAAGATTCACCGGAAGGTACAAGCTGGGATTCTGATGTCACATGCTTGAAGATCCTGTTCGTATTTGATTAACCAAAAATTGTCCTCTCCACATACAGGATTAGAAAGAACAAATCCAACCCTGGCTGGACCTGGTCCTAAGTGGGCTGTGTTGTGTAAACTCACGGCCCGTTTTCAAGAATAACCGGTGTAAATTTAGGGTACCCAATTTACATGATTCTGGAACTATATGTTTGGTGTTTGTGGACAAATATTAAACGTGAAGGAGAATATTTTTGTTCCGGGATGCCTTTAAATAACCGCAAAAGCGTGTTATTAAATTATATTAATTATTCCATAAACTTGGGTATGGTTGGCCGGGGAAGATTAGTTATATCACTCACGAAGGAACAAAGTCGCCCCTATGTAAGTCCTGAATCTATCAGCCGATGGCGCAGTTCCAAGTCAGCGGCAGTTTCTCAACCGATAGAATTATCTGATCCGGCTAACCCACTAACTCATCCGCAGTCTCAGGCTGCCAGTTTCCAGCTGGTCCTCTCGGTTTTGGGTCTAAATAAGGACGCGTATGGCGGCTATAACCCGTCATTAATAATATATATCAGGGGAAGGGCTGGAGGGGAAGGAAATGCTGACCAACGTTTCGCCATCGGAGACACAATAGTGCTCTACAGATTTCGCAAAAGCGTCATTTTTATCCTTCACATATTGGATTTACCCATTCCAGTGGCCGGAAGATAGCAATGCATCCTCAAACTGGGCGGTCACGGCTGTAGAATATATGGCCGACAGTGTCATTACGATGTGGAGAATCTGTGTAATCGGCAGGAGAGTTTGTGTGAACCAGATGCATCGGCGCCGCCTGAGTACTTGAATAGAGGCGGGGCAGACAGCTTTAAGTTGATTATATTCCTGGAACCCCATGGGCGTAATACTAAATTTATCCAAGTATTGGCGGACTGGCTCCCTCTCCATGTCCGGTAGTGGCGACGTCCACCACTAGATATCTTATCCTGAGGCATATCCACCCAAGTGAAACCTGACTCATTCTGAGTAGTGCGCTTCCATAATGCCGACATCTGATCAGAAGTGCAGGTGAACGGTGCAGTCGCCGCCAGGCACTGCCATTTGTCAGATCAGCTGCTCAAGTGCCCACATTCCGCCCGGCTGCAACGGCTCTGTCGCATTTGTACGAAATCTGAAAATAGATAGTGCAAGCTAGATCGGCCATAGGTTAGTATGACAATCACAACGGCGCTTGGGCTACCCTCGTTACACGAATATGCGCTGTCGTGATTCCCACAACAGCGCATGGGCCACACACACTTCACGAATGTGCGCTGTAGTAATTCGCACACTGTGCAAAAGAACATCTGAGGTTGTAGTATTTCTCTGAACACTTGGTACGAATGTTGCAGATCGTTGGGACATTGCCGGGTATATACATCCTGAGACCGAACGCCTCCAAATCCTGGTGCAAATTCGGTCATCAAATTTATCCCATTGTCATCCTTTCTTGCAATATATGGACACCATAAATGTATGCACCAGATTAAACTGCCAACAACACATACCACCAAATCAGCAGCCGTTGACACAACGTAACATCGGCGGTAGATTCGGATATCTTTCACAATGCAATCATTCCGTCGTCTTACATCCAGCATTCGCCAAAGCTACACTATGAAGCGTATATCTACTTCTATCTGTCTCCACGAGGGAATTTCGGAACATGGTAAAACTTTCAATAAATCCTTTGTAGTATGCCAACGCGCATGGCAATGCCAAGCACTTGATTGATTGCAAGCACTCAAACTTAATTGATTGCACTGTTCTTTCAATTGTTGAGCCATTGCATCCAACCCTTATGCCATTAGGTTGACTGTAGCAACAATGTAAGTCATAGCTTGTGTCAATACTATTTATAATCGCATACAGCAGACCACATTCCGTCTGCAGCTATATTCCTGCATGGTAGGCAGGCTACCTATGTGTGCTTATAATGAGCGTCCACTGAACTTCACTATCACTAATTTCACTTGGTGATTCGAGCGGAGGACATTCTGAAGGGTTGCGAAGGAACGAGCGCGAATTTTAAGGGCTTACACCCGATGGAGGTGTTTTTACTCGTGTGCAGCAGTCGGGCCACGGGTTTCCTGAAGTGTTACCCGAGAGACAAGTGTAAGTGTGGAGTATTCACCCCTTGTGGGGGTGTTTCTGCCGATCTGATGCAGTCGTTTTTCGACACCAGTCCTGAGGCGTCATTTCGCACCGGATCAGCAACACCCGCTTCACGAGCTTACACCCGAGCCGGGTGCAAACACGTTTTCAGTGTGCGACCGAACAGGACGTGTTGTGTTTGTGCGACACGGCCCGTTACTGTGACTGTGGAACGGCGGCACTGTGAACAAACCTGCATATGGCGTGCAATGAATGGCGGACAAATGAATGGAAAACCTTCATATGGTATGCAGTGAATGGTGGATACATAAATTTTAAAAACTTCACATGGTGTGCAATGAATGGCGGATAGATGAATGAAAACAACTTCATATGGTGTGCAATGAATGACTGCTAAACGAATGGAAAACCTTCGTATGGTATGTAATGAACGGTGAACAAATATTTTTTTTTTTAATCTTCACATGATGTGCAATGAATGGCGAATAAATGAATGAATAAACTTCATATGGTGTGCAATGAATGACGGACAAATGAATGGAAAACTTTCATATGGTATGCAATGAATGGTGGATAAATAAATTTAAAAAACCTCACATGGTGTGCAATCAATGGCGGATACACGAATTAAAAACAAACTTCATATGGTATGCAATGAATGACTGACAAATGAATGGAAAACCTTCATATGGTATGCAATGAATGGTGGATAAATAAAAAAAAATCACATGGTGTGCAATGAATGGCGAATAAATGAATGAATAAACTTCACATGGTGTGCAATGAATGACGGTCAAATGAATGGAAAACTTTCATATGGTATGCAATGAATGGTGGATAAATAAATTTAAAAACTTCACATGGTGTGCAATGAATGGCGGATACATGAATGAAAAACAACTTCACATGGTGTTCAATGAATGACGGACAAATGAATAGAAAACCTTCATATGGTATGCAATGAATGGTGAATAAAAACACCTTCACATGGTGTTAATAAATGCGGATAAATGGATGAAAAAAAACTTTAAATGGTGTTCTATGAATGGCGGACAAATTAATGAAAAACCTTCATATGGTATGCAATGAAAGGTGGATAAATGCATAGGCGTAGGAACAGGAGGGCCAGGGGGGCCATGGCCCTCCCACTTTTCAAAGTGGGGGACCAATAATGGTAGCTGGCCCTCCCACTTTTGAGACATTTAAATTTAATAAAAGGCAGCATGCACACATTTGAATGTGTGAAGAAGTTCCTGCAATCCATTACTAAATACAAGTTGCACATATCACATGGTAGCACTTCATTGTTTAAGTCATACACACTTGGACATGATCTTACAACACAACTAATTCAGGAGTTGATGTAATGCAACAGATGTACGGATATTCACACCTTATATTATGTTATGAAAAGACTATAAAGCAGATGATGTGCCAGCTAGTACTAAAATACATTCATACTAGAGTTTCACTGTTTTTTTTTACTGTTAACATATTTCACATCGATTTCATTAATATTGCCTACAGTAGAAAATTATATAGGCTGAAGGCAGTAACGTAACACAATCAAGGTAAGACGTACAATTTGCAAGTGCAAGTTCCTTGCCTTGATATTACATAGCCATGTATTAGATATGCCTTACTCCTAGCTGCCATACACTTCAACACTTATATGTAGTTTGATCATTGAAGCATACAATTATTGCCACGATACATACATTGCGTGACTGTAGTATGAAATAGAACGTAAAAATTTGCACATTTCAATGGATTTTCAGTTTGGCACAGCACACAAATATCCAACCTTTTCAGTGAGATGCCTGGGTATTATCGGTGCTGGTATTCAACATAGTAAAATACTTATTTCCATCATTTATTCTGGTAGCATAGATACAATAATGAGGTACACAACCTATTATATCAACTTCAAGTGCGAGAACGCCTGTCAGACTCTCTGAATCCCCGAGCGGATTAGGCTCTCGTGGTGCGACCTGACAAGGTCGCACCACGAGAGGCCTTGAAAGCTAATGCCTTAAAAGGTCGGACCGTGCCCCTGTAAATCACGCTGGGGGCCAACACAATTTTCGGGACCCCCGAAAATGACGCTAGGCCCGAAAAAGACTGGCCGGGCCCTCAAAACCACGATGGGTCTCAAAAGGTCTGGCCGGGGCCCCTGCTAATCGCGCTGGGGGCACATCAATTTTGACTGGGCCCCTGAAAACCGCGCTGGGAGCAGAAAATTTCGTGCCGTGGTCCTTGAAAATCACGATGGGGGCCGCAGAAAGACTGTCTGGGCCGCCGAAAATCACGCTGTGGCCTCAAAAGTTAGCGCCGGGGCCCAGAAAATCACGGTGGGGCCGAAAAAAGTCGTGCCGTGGTTCTTGAAAATCACAACGGGGACTCAAAACGTTGGGCCGGGGCCACTGAAAATCACGCTGAGCCTGAAGGTACCAAAACGTCGCTCCCGGGCCCCTGAAAATCACGCTAGGTGTTTGACAGGTCGCACCGGGGCCCCAAAAGTCTCATCGGGAACACCCAATAAATGAAGCCGGGGCAACGAAAAAACAGTCTGGACATGGAAAATCACTGGGCTCCTAGCGGTCGATCCAAAAGGAACCAGAACGTGTTGGGCCCCCAAAGTCGTGTCGAGGCCACTAAAACTCGCGATAGGCATCCCAACAAATGAAGACATGGTCCAAAAATCGCACTTAGACCCAAAAACGTCGCGCCGCTGCCCTTGGAAATCACATTAGGGGCCCAAAAAGTCCCACCGGAGCCCCACAAGTCGCAGCTGGCTTCCCAAAAATAAATTCCTACCCGGAATGTTACTCTACGGCCACAAAAATTGCGTCAGACCCCCAAAACGCGTCTGGACCCGGAAAAGAAGAGCCTTAGAGCACCGAAAAAATGCACCGGGAGACCGAAGAATCGTACCGGGGCCCAAAAATATCGCGCAAGAGGCTTACAAAAAAATACAAGTCGACCGCCAAAAAATCACTAAAGGACTCCATCGAGTCGACCCGAGCACCGGAAAATTCAGAACAGGCCCCGAAAGATAGTTCTCCAAAGGGCCTTTCCACTCTTAAGGGTGCCATCGGCTGAAAAAAAAACTCGTTGAGCAGCCGCAGTGGCATACCAATGGCAAATGCCCCCCACATCCTGAAGAGGTGGACTTCCAAGAACCCAAGAATCGCGTCGGGGTCACCAAAAATGGTTCTGGGGCCTCATAAATTTGCGTCGGGGCCCCCAGAATTATGGGTTATAAATAAATGCAACGGGCACCAAAAAGCTTGCACCGTACCCGAAAATTTGCGCCGGGAACACCAAATTCGCACTAGGGCCCAGATAAGTACAACACGCTCCTCGAACTAGCGCCAAGCCCCCCAAATATCGCGCTTTGGACCCAAAATTTCTGTCAGTAGTCCCATAAATCCTGGTCGGGGCATCAAAAATTCCCCTTTGGGCTCTCCAAGCATTGGCGTCGGTGGTCCCAGCTAAGCACAGCGTGGCCCCAAAATCGCATCGAAACCCGACAAGGATCAAGCCGGAGCCCTTCAAAATAGAGATTCCGAAAAATAAATGTCAGAGCCAGGAAAATCGCTCCTTAGCTCAAACATACCACCAGATGCCTTAACAAATCGCATACGGCACCGAAAAACGTACCGGAGCTCGCAAAATCGCCGCGGGACACATAAATAAATGTCGCGGGGGCCCGAAAAATCAGGCCGTGGCTTGAACTTTACATCATTCAGAAGTCAACAAAAATTGTGTCGAGCCCAGAAGACTGGCGTCGGATCCCCCGGAACCACGCGCCTGGGCCCGAAAAGTCACGACGAGACCCCGAGAAATTATACCGGAGCACCCAAAATCGTGCTGGGGTCCCACAAATGTGAGCGAGGAACCCCAAATAACCACCGAGGGATCCTAAGAGCACAACTGGAGGACGAAAATGCACCTGGCCCTCAAAAGCATACTAACTCTGGCAAAAAGCGGCAGTGCCTTAAAAACCATACATATTTGTTAAAACTAAACACACGAACATCATACAATTCTGTTAGCCTGCCAATCTTGGTCTGCCACACACCTGATCAAAGAATTTTCAACCAGCGATCACCCGTCTTTTCTGTTTCTCATCCTTTCCAACATCAATCATGAGACTTCTTTTGCCATAGGACAGCAAGTAAGCTACGCTCTTGCTTATTCTTTCTCCTTACCAACATCGGTGACATTTACAACGGAGGACATCCTAGAGACGTACAGTACTATATCATGAAAACTAGAGCACACCACATACTCATTATTGAGGCTGTAATAAGCTTGCACCCCCCCCCCCCCTACACACATAGCGGAAGTTGAAGAAATTTTGTTTGAACAGCAATAGGTACTAATGGTTTCACTGGCACCAGGAAGATAAACCTATCATTACAAAATAATCCATCAGTCGTGAATAGAGTTCGAAGTTCAGAGTGAAGTGTGAATTTGAAAGTACTTATACTGCGATGATAGTTCTTTTTCAGTACCACATGTTGCTGTTAGCCATAGGCGCGTCCAGGGGCCTGCCCATCCCCCTTGGCGGTGAATGTTGTGTGTTCACTATTAAAATTATCGGGTTCTCTATCCAAAAGTGCTCAGCCATAGCACTTTGCGAAATCCCTGGGTGCGCCCCTGCTGTTGACCCTGGCCCTCCAACTTTTTCAGACGTTCCTACGCCTATGGATAAATGAATAAAAAGCTTCATATGGTGTGCAGTGAATGGTGGATAAATGAACGGAAAACCTTTATATGGTATGCAATGAATGGCGGAAAAGTGAATGAAAAACATTCGTATGGTGTGGAATGAATGGCGAATAAATGAATTAGAAATCTTCATATGGTGTGCAATGAATGGCGGATAAATTAATGAGAAACTGTAATATTGTTGTAAACTTGAATCTCCCATCTTCATCGACGCATGAAAACTGTACATTGATTGTACATTTACATTCATAAGTTGTCATACCACACCTTAGACCCCCAGGAAATTCACAATTTATAGATGCTAGTACCAATGGATTCAACCTGGCTCAAATAACGCGACAAACATCTTGAAGCAACCCTCCATGCACAGTTTTATGTTGGGAAGAAGTTACTTAGCACCAACGCACGCTCCTATCGCGCTGTTTTTACGACGCTGGCAAGTATGTAGTCATTTAGGAGGTTTACAATGCACCTCGATTCGGTACGATATCAAACCGAGAGTGCGCGATGCCAATGCCGTGAGGAATGTGTGCTGGGAGCATCGAAGTAGCTTACTTGGTTCATGCACATTATCCAATTCACATGATCATGTTTCGAGTGGCCATACATTTGATACAATGATCCGCTTATGATCACTAAAACGCTAAGTTTCGCCGTAAATCACGTACAGTCGCCTATCCGCTCGAGCCATTGAAGGCGTCGAACGTATTTATTTCTCTCCGGAACACTGGCAAGTTCGTACGGATCGCCATTTGTGACGATGTTCTGGTGAACCTAAGTTGGCCATACAAGTGGTATGTACCTTCGATAATGAAATACGCACTTTGGATGGACAGATTTAAAGAGGTGATATTCGCCATTTAATCTGCTGCTATTATACGCAGGTTTTGATTGTAAGGAAGTTTTCAGGGAAAATGAGAGTCGCTTTTCTCACGAGCTCGTGGTTTTTTGTTCGTGAACCTGAAAAGCGTAGCCACGTCTATGCAGAATTTCAGAGGATAATTTGACGAAACTTTTCCTAATATCCCTGGTGCGAGCACGGACCTCGGATACTTCGAATCTCGAGAAAGAGTCGTTGCATTTCCATAGTTGAAGATGAACACGATCTTCCAAAGCCGAATGAGAATGCAATTGGAACGGTGATTCTGCACGGTCCATATTGTTTCGTTTGCTATTATTGTAATAAAGTCTTTTGACTCGATAGGCGATGTGATAGTCTAGTGGCCTCGCGTTCGCTTCACCCCGGCTGTCCGACACAGATCGTCCACTGCACGGTATATTGTGCAAGTTCGGTACTCAACACGCAAACGTTCAGACAAATTTAGAATGGGCAAGACGTCAGCCGGAACTACGAGAAAACGACTGTCATTCGAAAAACACACACACCAGCGCACGAAAGGACCGCAGAACCGCGTCGCTTGACTGTCTCCCGGCTACTGACTGTCGGAGCTGGTTCATCTGAGTCCGGCGGGGACAGTCACATGCTTCTCCACAGCTAGGCGGCGGCGGCGGCGGTGTTCTGAAAGCGCTGATCTAGTTCCGGCCGTGGCCCAACGGCGGCGCCGACCGGCCGGATGGAAAGTTACTGGGCGCGTTTCAGTTACGGGGCGATAGGTCGGCTGGCTTACGGGGCTACAGCATTTACAGTTGCAGGACAGCATTATAGTACTATGCCAGTATAGTACTATGCCAATTTGGCGGTTAAAATGTGTATCTATAGAAACTTTGTTACATTATGTTTATGTATGTATGTACGTCCGTTTGCAACCTCACCTCCTTTTAACATCATATCCTTGTATCATGCTCCTACTGATGACTGTGGAGCGTGGTGCAATAGGCAGCTGTCGCATTCCATTCGAGGTAGCACATTTTCTCCTGAACACTTCTTCCTTTCCATTATCGTTGCTTATCCCTTCGACAACATGTGTGCTTTCAATTCCTCCATCATTGCATTACAACGGCACGCGAATGCCATTTTTCAATGCAATACCGTACAATATGCTGCCACAATGTCCGTAGTTTTCCTACCATATCATTGATTTAAACCAATACTGATCCTGACAAATATTGTTGCGAACAAGGGCGAAATGGTCGCCCAATGGCAGACAACTAGTGACTGTTATGGCTATTTTTAGTCGAGAAACTTTATCACCCCACTCGAATGATGCACCGATGAAAAACTGGCGCAATAATGGCGTCTAAGCGAGGTGAATATCACCTTTCTCTTTCCGGAAAAGTGATATCACTAATCCATATCAATTCTTCAACTTATAATAATCGTTTTATGTAGACACAAACAGCTGCGAACAATCTTTACATGTGAAATATACTGAGCTTTGTTTGCATATCCACATTCCAAGACTGCAAGAAATCTTCATCAAAACACTACGGACCCAGCGGACCTCACTGGGGCAGGGACGTATGTCCACATATGTCGTAAATTCTGGTAACTTAGCTACGACGTTGGTGACAGAAGCTGCTCTTCCGGAAGATCGCTTGGGGACAAAATGAGCGAACCGTCTCCCCATAAGCAGCTTGGTAATATGTGATATTGAGCTTGCTTAATATCATTGGCAACAATACTTAGTAGCCAGCATATGGTTGCGTGATATTGCTACTTTTGCAAGCGTCATTGAATTATTGATCTTTACCTTGGTAACAATGAACAAGGGCTGTTTTCTCGAGCCCTGGGGTCATCTACCCCGTTGTTGGGGTCTCTTTTTCATTAGGGTGACTCCTCCAGTTGGACGGTGCGCTGCTTCCAGCTCACTAATTTCTTGTTTGTCTGCCTGTGCTCGATGTGCTTCTGGCACATCCTCTGCCGAGAACCAACATTTCTCTTAACCCGCGCACGTCCGGGGGGTGGCAGATATCTACCCCCCCTGCGGTTTTTCCTACTTTACCGCCATACTAATCGGGTTAGCAAGGCCAAACCTCGCATGGCTGCTCATTGGTCTTTTGCGCATATCCTCAGAAATTTTTGATCCTGGGTCGTCTCAAGTCAGGTCACCAGGTCAGGCGAAGTGACCTAACGACCCTCCGAGTTCTAGGTGGCATTACTCCCACAATAATTGGGCGATTGATTTCAAACTTATATCACGTAATGATCTTATCAGGGTCTATAATATGTATATCACGGTTTTTTCGTAGCGTTGACCTGAGGTCAGGTCGTGGCCATGGCTTACCCATTATAGGCCTATGGAAAAATATACAAATGTTTCCTGGTTACATATTTGC
Source organism: Ashinkailepas kermadecensis (assembly GCA_034440615.1). NCBI lineage: Eukaryota > Metazoa > Arthropoda > Thecostraca > Neolepadidae > Ashinkailepas > Ashinkailepas kermadecensis. Next base: position 58,405 of record JAOTOM010004742.1, on the reverse strand, counting down.
TCTCGGAATGACCTCCAACCGTTATGGCGTGTAGTTGGAAGCTATTCGCAATGCTATCGCTGACATTTTTGCTCAGTGGCCCTACCAAGGTCAGCTGAGGTCACCTGAAATCACTAGCACATTTCTGCGCATTATATCGCAATGCATTGAGCTAGAAGGCTGAAATTACCGTCATTGTGCTTGTATCGCCCAGACGTGTCGATTGATGTATTACATGACCTCCCTACTCTACCCCATGACCTTGACCTGAGGTCATTGTTTCGGTGATCCATCTGTTGACCTGACCTTAAATTACACAGCGTATGTCGATAGCACATTTCAAGGGCTGTCGAATAGCATTTGCAGTTTGTTTCTATCTGTTACAGGTCCTGAGATATGTGCCAATATCGGAGTGTCCCACCCGATCTGGTAGAATTTGACATATGATGACCCAGTGACCTAAATATTGCCCTGAGCGAGAAAATGACCGACATACTTTCGATAGGGCTTATCATCACCTATCCAAAGCCGTTTTCCGTTTGTCGCTACCTAGCATAGTTCTCGAGATCTTAGGGGGGCAGACATCTCCCCCCGGACATGCGAAGTTGGCGCGGACCGCCGGACGTGCGAGTGTTAACTGACCTTGGCGAAGTTAGGCATCCTAATCAGGCAGAGCAGCAACTTTGCCACTACAAGAACACGAGCTGCAGTTCGATTATATTTTGCTGTGTTGCGATGTAAAGAGCTTCTGATGGTCATATGACTTCCTATGACTGGAAAAAGGAATTTCTTCAGGTCATCAGAAGAACGAAGGAGAAAGTTGGCAATATTCGGAGATCACCAAAAGGACGTTACTATATCTGTGAGCAAGGGCGAGGTACGGGCGTGTAACTACCGAGTATACACAGAGGCGTGCGTCTGATCGGCCATGCCCGGTCCGACCAGCACGCTTCTGAAATCGTACAATATTTATAATCTACCTGCATAGTCGGGAGTTCTTCCCGGGACATGGAAGCCGACAGATATTTTCCCTATCTTCAAGAAGGTCACAGCAAGTGTGCATTGAATTATCGTTCAATTTCGCTGTCGCCACTTTTTAAAGAAATATCTCGAGCGTATCTCTGAACTCGATCTATGATATCTTACGTAGCCATACGCAATGTTCACTAATGTGTCTCTGGTAATGTGAACAGCAGCACGGCTTTATGTTGCACCGCTCCGTGCCATTAGTCTGTGATATACACAGCAGCACGGCTTTGTGTCGTGCCGCTCCTTGTCACGATCCTGGCTGTCATATTGAAAGCCGCGTCGGAGACCATATGGAGGCTATGTTTTACTAGTACCTATTGATGTGGAAAATACGTTTTCTCCACCGAATACCAAAGCAAAATCGGAAATTGACCTGACCTCAGGTCAATAACCGTGACCTTAGTTGAAATTTGGAGATAGCAGGTTGTTTGTCTTGACGAAAGAAGAGTGTGATTTGAGTTTGGTGTTGATATGTTGCAACTACTCCGAAAGGCGGCACTTCAAAGATTTTGGAACATTACTCCCTTTAATCCGTCCCTGGTTAATGACCCTTGATACACTTGACCGAAATTTGTACGACATACGCGACACAGATGAAGAAGAAGGTACTGAAGGTTTCATTTTTCTATATCTACTCAATTCCCAGCTATTTTAGAAACGTCTGAGGGGTTCTCGAGATCTCCAGGGCCCGGGGAAGGTCAAAGTTTTTCCTTGTAGAGGCGCACCTAAAAGGGCTCGGGACTGGACCTCTCCTCACCGAACTATGTCTTACTCTATTTAATTTATCGACTAAAAATGTAACAATTGAAACTGAAGTGGTCTAAATCCGAGGAGTTTGGGAGGTGGAATAGTTTCATCTTGAGAAAAGATCGCATCACATCATGTTGTTGAAAGAAACAATCTACCCCCGCTCATGACGTCATGTCAAGCATACCCCGGGTCCAACCGACTGCTTGCCAGAATCATTGGAGTGGAGGGAGCCGTGCTGGACGGTTGAGTACGGCGTAAGCTGAGCGAGAGGGCACACATAGCAGCTGAGAGGGAGCTGAAACAAAAAGGCCAGGGACACAGCGTGGCACCAATGCTAAGTTGAGAATTTAGGCAGATGGGCCCGACATGATATCAGTATAGATCCATGGAAATAGCAGCCAATTTCGGTTAAAATAGATTGCTATTCAGTCTGCACATGTCGAATTTGCAGACACCATTTCTGTTATCGGCCACCTCTTCCCAATCTGGGGTATGCACCCAAAATTTTGAATGTACTCTGTCGAATTGCCGAGACTTGTGTGTTACTTAGCTTTCACATAAGATGTTAACACGCGCACTGGAGGGGGGGGGGCGAAATCCGCCCACCCCTCCGATTTTTCGTACATAACTGCAGATTTTACCGGTCGACATATGCGATTTTCTGCGTACCTGCTTGGAAATGACCAGCGCATCGTTTAAAGGAAGAAAAATGGAAATCGGCCGAATCATTTTCATGTTAGAGGCCGTTAAAGTAAAAAAAATTCCTAGCGCCAGACCACAAGAATCGGCGCTAATGCGCTTCCCGTATATTCGCAAAAGGGAAGTGTTCTTGGCAACACTAGCGACTTGTTTGATGTATATTGATATGCTACATAGTTTCAAGGTCATGTTAGGTCACCGAGGTGAAGTCAGGTCAAGTTCATGACCGGTTAATGGAACCAAACTTGATGAACTGGAATGTTGTCATAAATGCACTACTGTTTGTCATTTGTACTGTTTGTCATTGCGTTTCCATACTTTATTCATTTACTTCACTCCTTTCTTCGCGAAGCCGATTGCGCCGAGCTGCCCGACGGAGCAGTCGGGCGGGCGGCCCGGTTCCGGTTACTGGAACAGGTAACTGACCTGATAAAGTGCTGCTATATAGGTGACCTGAGGTCAAATGCCGGGTCTATCATCTGCATTGCATCATTAGTAATGTCCAAAACATCATTGATGCCCATTTTGGAGTATTTCAACATGATCATAGCGATCCATAACAATGACAAGCCAAGCCACGCAAAACAATTTTGTTGTGACAAATGTGACCTCATTTGACCTTGAAGATATTGACCTAAGGTCATACAATTTACACACAATAGAGTTCACTACCGTACCCATTCACTCTACGAATTTCGTTCCTCCAGCCTTAATATGAGCCGAGATCTTGGGGGGGGCGGAATCCGCCCTCCCTCCAGTGCGCGTAATTTTCAGAGGCCCTCCAGGGCGCGTGTTAAATAAGCTGAGAATCGTTCAAAAATATGGTGCAGATATTGGAGTTGCCAAGACGGCACAGTTGCGGCTGGTCCACAAGTTCACGTCGCGGCATGGTGCACTTGTAGCGGCTTGAGTGGTTACGTTTCTTATGACGTGTCCGTTGGCGAGCTCCAAAGATCCGTAACTTGTCGGTACGTATATCGGGCGGCGATAGCGAGAACCAGAGTGCGAGAGTGCGAGAGCGCCAATGCGAGAGCACCAGTGCGAGAACGAGCATTTCCATGTCACGTTCGATACAGTAACTACGGACGTGTCCGAGTGCGGTTCGGCAGCCGTGGCCCGTGCGCATGCGCAATGACCTGAGCGAGGTCACGGGCGATACAGGCGAGTGGCCAGTTGCCGGGCGTCTTAACAGCCGATATCACCACACGGTGGCAGGCTGGCCAAATTCAACACACACACACACACACACGGGCGTCTCTGCGCAGGCGCAGGACAATGCTCGGTGCATGATAATGTTCGGTGCGTGACCCTGTCAGGGCACGAGCTCCTACATGCCTCCCCCCCCCCAGACCGGCACGTGAAGCCGAGTCATCCTCTGTGTCGTGAATCCTCTGCCTGAGACATGGGAGAGCCATGTCTGCTTCTTGCTCTCGCTCGTCAGCCTCCCCCATGGCGTCTTATATTAGTACAATGTACTCGCTACTGATTTTAAGCAGCTTGTTCGTTTACGATTGTCGTATCCATTCGTGCCGAACTCTGCAGTTCATCCATAAGTTTTAATGAACAATTCAGTTGTCTTATCTCATCATGGGGCGTGCTCACGGAAACCCGAAGCATCGCTGGTGCGGCTGTGGAGCAGCCAGTTGTCAGTGGGAAAGTGGGCGGAAGGAAGCCACCAGCTACGATTTATAGGAACCATCGCTCAGACGGTGGGGTGTAGGCGTCACGTTTCGGCATCCTATTTCAAGGTGAAACGAGCGTGAAGCTCACCAGGTGATACAGTCGACTGTAAGCATATTTTTGCTGATATGAAAATGACTCTTGTCATGTGACACTTGCGTACGTCATGTTTTTTAGCAACGACTCGCGTGACTCATGCATTGCATGATTACCTCCAATGTTGTCTGCTGGGCAACTGGATACTGTACCACTTTCAAGTTGAGCTGATTAGGAATGTTTAGCGTAGTGATTTTGGATTTTGATTCTGGGTACTTGGAAATTTAGCCATGCAATACAGCTTCATTGAGGTGAACTTGACATCCACTTACCGCTACCTTCCATTCAGGATCAGTCTTACCATGCGGAGAAAAGAGGCATCAGCCAGATACGCACCAGACCACCGGCTAGAAAAGCAAACTCGGAAGATAATTTACGGCGAGAAGGATTGAGCCAACAGTCGGTTGCAGGGCCACCGGGGATGACCCTACCCATGTTGAGTTACAGCCCCGGGCTGGGAAAGTCAGCTGATTCGCACACATACGCACGAAAGTGAAGCAATTCTAGGAGCATTAACCGGACGTCACTGACTGCCTGACTTGACGATTGCGTGCCAAAAGACGACACAATCACCTCTGGCGATAGGCTGTGGTCCATACCACCCGTTGCGACCATGCCAACGCGGGCTAAGCCAGGTGCCCATGTGTGGCTGACTGGTGACAAAGAGCGTCCAGGTGAGAAGAAAGAGAAAAGAGGGAGAAAAGAGAGGAGGAAAATGAGATAGATAGATAGATAGATATATCGATAAATATATAGGTAGGAGAGAGAGACGGACATGTATACGGACACAGGCACGGACACGGACACGGACACTGACACTGACACTGACACTGACACGGACACGGACACGGACACGGACACGGACACGGACACGGACACGGACACGGTGACGGTGACGGTGACGGTGACGGTGACGGTGACGGTGACAGACACAGTCACAGACACAGACACAGACACAGACACAGACACAGACAGGGACACGGACACGGACACGGACACGGACACGGACACGGACACGAACACGGACACGTACACATCTAGGGAAGGAGGGAGTGAGGGAGGGAAGAAAAGAAGGAGAGAGAGGGGGAGAATGGGATTACCTTGCTGTGTGTCCAGCAACTCGTAGCAGAATCGGAATCCGTTTGGAACAGACGGCTTGTTTTCGAGAACGTAAGCCGCTTTGAATCCCTGGCTGATTGCGCTGAATGCATTATGCGACTATGACTAGCTCGGGATGAGTGATATTGCATGTATTGTTTACATCTTCACAATATTGCGACGCGAAGATGACGCGGGTATAAAGACACGGTGATAAATGAAAAGCGCTGGAGAACGAACGCTCCTGGGCTTTCTCGAAAGAGCTAGCTGCTCTTCCAGCCTGACGTTTCGGAGAAGTGTCACATATTGTGTGACGGACCGTGCTGAAGGCATGCATATTCCTGGAGTAGAATGCCGTAAAGGATCATGGTCAATCTTCCGGACAAGTACTCTAGTTTTCCGGACGGTTCCTGTGCTTTGTGCTACTAAAATGTATATCCGTGAACATTCCAAATTTGATCATTTAACTTTCAATGCAGGTGACAAAACATCCCGGACCCTCACAGCATGACATAATTCCTACTCCTCGCAGTGTGTGTGTGTGTGTGTGTGTGTTTCCCTCCCCTCTATTATCATGTGTTTAAGCAGGATAGAGACATGCTCTAAACGGCATTATGCTCCTGCATCCTTGGACTTTCAGAGTTACTTGACATATTTGTATATAGATATTTCGGTATATATTTCATATCAGATCAGACAGATCATGACGGTTAGTCATCTGTTTTATCCCACTTACCATGTCTCGCCCAAGGCGCCTGCCTCGCCTTCATTTGCGCTATCGCTATCTTCATCCCGTCCAACTATTTCATGGTTTTCAATGCATGGATGTTGTTCTACATACTCTTAAGGGGGAAAATGAAACCTGATTGCCAGCTTTGCCACCCCACCCACACTAATTTTAGCTTTTAACATGGAATCCTGTGGAGTGCGTCCCCCAATCCATTTGGACGCAGCCATTGCCTTCACGCATTATTTCCACCAATAATTTTCAGAAATAAACGCCCGTGGTTGAATGCTATACATCAGTACGGTTACTGGTGGCCCGGCATTGTGTTCCCAGGTCCTTCTTGTCTCATTCATGGTACTGCTTACTCAAACGGCAGAGTAACGAACTCAATCGCTATATTATCGAACTAAACACGAGAGCTAACAAAACATTTTCACAACTTCTAAGCGAACGCCAGCAGAGAGGGATGCATTTTTTTTTTAGCAGTTCACTTGCAGTGCAAATGCCTGCACTACCATCATCGATACATAGCATGCACATTCATCAGTAACCATGCCGAAAAACTCCAATAGGCAAGCACGTAGTTTGCATGCAGTAAGGGATGGCCAGCTGGGCTCACCCCGCCCCACCCCCACACCTCAGACACCGGGAAAAACAGTAGTTAGATAGTCTGCAGTGCAGATGCAATTGCGGGCTTCAATACATTTGTAGACGACTCAACTCTTCCAATTTCTGTACAGGGATTATTTCGGTTGCTAGGGAAGCCCTGCCTCCTCGCAGGTGGGTCACGGCCTGTCGCCGCGCGATAAGTTTACTCCTATGTATGAGCACAAAGACAAAGCCGGATGTGAAAATGTGAATCCAAAACTAGCTGGGAGATGACATGACTGGGTATTTTCCGATGCGGTGATGCCGCGTCAAAACCTGTGTTCGTGTCGTCCGGTGAGGGTTTGCTATTGTCGAATAATGTTGGTTTCTATAGAAACCAATATACCACCCACCAGTGCTATGAACACCCGACTAAAAGGTGGATGGTTTCTATTAGAGTAAACGATGTCGCAGACGAGCGCAAAGTAGTCGAAGCAGCTGACGCGCCGAAAAATCCCATCTACACATATACACAAACAATGGCAGATAATAGCACAGCGTTTCTCACATGCAGGCTTCTCAATCGTTCAGTAGCCCCATGGTCTGACTGCACCTAATTAATGCTGCTTGCGCTGTGATGGGTATCCAGAAATGACTACTTAGAGAGTTGCTGGCAACTTCACATCTGGTTAGGCTTCTGGTTAGGTTTCTGGTCAGGCGTGTGTTTTATCCATTCTGACTGTTTGTTTCTATTTAAGGACATACAGCTAAACGTTAAACAACAAGGAATAGGCATCGATTAATTGTTCATTTGGAGCGTGCATCACACCAAGTTGATGGATAATTGAACAGGCCCGGTTTGGCTATGCATTTATATTCGGCGGCGTCGTCAGTGCTGTCCAACGCCTGCGGCTTCCTCCAGCCCAGAGGTGTCGGCGTGCGGCGTCATCAGCTGCTTCCAGCCCAGAGGTTTCGGCGTGTGGCGTCATCGGCTTCCTCCACTCCAGAGGTGACGGCGTGTGCGGGTCAGCTGCTCGCCTCTTCTGCCTGATAAAATGTGCATCGGCGGCCGGCACAGAGGTGGTCGCCGTCCCACGGGAACATCACGTCGTACACCCTGACGCTGCAGCGGCAGCGCGCCTGCGACACCGAGGGCTCGTCAGGCGTGTGGCTTTCAGATGTAATGTGATGCAAGGGAAATCAGCCAAATGTACCAATGAAATACTTACGCGATGGGTGTCGCTGATGGGTGAAGTACATTTATTCCACGAACATTTTCCTTGCCAACTCGGTAGTCGGTGCCAATCAGAGTTCGGTAGCCGCCAGCAACCTGGAGTCTGCTTTGCCGGTGCCTATCTCCAGAGCAAATCGTCAGATATTATGAATTCCCAGTGCAATCAATGGCTCCGGATTGGACGACGTTGAACTACTCTTGAATTGCTGAGACGAAGGAGCCCAGTGAGCGTCGGCGGACGGAGCCTGGTACGTGTCCACACGTCGGTACCTGGTACACATCCCCACGTCGGTACTTGGTACATACCCACACGTCGGTAGTTGGTACATACCCACACGTCGGTAGTTGGTACATACCCACACGTCGGTAGTTGGTACATACCCACACGTCGGTAGTTGGTACACACCCACACGTCGGTAGTTGGTACACACCCACACGTCGGTACCTGGTACATACCCACACGTCGGTACCTGGTACATACCCACACGTCGGTACCTGGTACATACCCACACGTCGGTACATACCCAGCGTCGGTACCTGGTACATACCACACGTCGGTACCTGGTACATACCCACACGTCGGTACCTGGTACATACCCACGCGTCGATACCTGGTAATACCCACGCGTCGGTACCTGGTACATACTCACACCGGTACCTGGTACATACCCACACGCCGGTACCTGGTACATACCCACACGTAGGCGCCTGGTGCATACTAACACGTCGGCACCTGGTGCCCGGACATCGGCGCCTGGTACATACCCAAACGTCGTCACCTACTACATACCCACACGTCGTTACCTGGTACCCATACGTCGGCGTCTGGTGCATACCCACACGTCGATACCTGGTACATACCCACACGTCGATACCTGGTACATACCCACACGTCGGTACCTGGTACATACCCACACGTCGGTAGTTGGTACATACCCACACGTCGGTACCTGGTACATACCCACACGTCGGTACCTGGTACATACCCACACGTCGGTAGTTGGTACATACCCACACGTCGGTACCTGGTACATACCCACACGTCGGTAGCTGGTACATACCCACACGTCGGTACCTGGTACATACCCACACGTCGGTAGTTGGTACATACCCACACGTCGGTACCTGGTACATACCCACACGTCGGTAGTTGGTACATACCCACACGTCGGTACATACCCACACGTCGGTAGTTGGTACACACCCCCACGTCGGTGCCTAGTATATACCAACACGTCTGTGCCTAGTATATACCAACACGTCGGTACCTGGCACATGCCCACACGTCGCCGCCTGGTTCCCACACGTAGCCGCTTGGTTCCCACACGTAGCCGCTTGGTTTCCGCACGTCACCGAGTGGCACCCCAGACGTCGGCTGCCGGAGCTCGGTACCTACACACCGGCGTCGATGTGGAATTGCTGCATATCGGTCTCTCATCAGGAATCACGACAGATCTGTTACACAAAAACAGGCAGGCAATCTTTGTCAACCAGTTCTGAATTATTTGTGGCACTCCTTGTGAAGGAATTCTTGATTTTTGTAAGAATGGAAGACTCAAGGGTGGGCGAACAAAAATGTCGATTTTCCACTGAATGTAAACCGCTTTGAAACCAAGCTGCACTTTGCATTGTACTAATGCTATCATCACTGGGGAGGTGGACAGAGAGTTCAGTTGGCGGGCCGCAGTCGTCATCGTTCGCATGCTAGTAGAGACCTAGGCCTTCACATGTTATTGTACACAAACGTCGCTGAATCACTAATTAGATTACCCGATCAGAAGTGTATCAATGTAGATAGGACATTGGTCAGCTGGCTGGCGAACGTCTGGTGTGTGAATAGCAAAGCCACGAGATTCAAGCGACGATTCAAGCTGGCGAACGTCTGGTGTGTGAATAGCAAAGCCATGAGATTCAAGCGACGATTCAAGCTGGCGAACGTCTGGTGTGTGAATAGCAAAGCCACGAGATTCAAGCGACGATTCAAGCTGGCGAACGTCTGGTGTGTGAATAGCAAAGCCACGAGATTCAAGCGCATCTGGCAGTAAGTTTTTGACTAGTCGTGCTTTGCTGACGTGTCACAGGTGGGGCAAAACACCTGGCTGTCGGGGGTGTTGGGCCGTCCGACGCCGGGAACACTCTGACGACACCAGGTATTCCGGCCGGATGTGGCCACTTCACCTCTCGCCGACACCCTGTTGACCTGCCGCTGTGACGGCCGGCGGCGCTCGTGCGGACAAAGCGAGACGTCGGCACGCACCGCAACACACGACGCTCTCCACCCCTCCCCGCCCCTCCACCGTCCCGTCCGCCCCGCCTCGCCCAGCCCGTCCCCACCGCCAGGCGCCGCCGCCGTCCCGCCGCACGGAAGTCGCCACCCATTATCCATCGTCGGCGCCGGCTCCTTGTGATGCAAATGCCGCGATGCGACGATAGCCGGCGCAGGAAGCGGTGCGACACGCTGCCGGCCGCACGGAGACGGATGAGCGCAATACCGCGGCCGGGCTGTCGGCGCCGACCGTTGGTGATGTACGAGAGCTCGGCCGGCGGCGGCCTCCGGAGCCGGCGCCGCCGCCGGTGCGGTACACCCACCAGCCGACCGTTGGTGATGTACGAGAGCTCGGCCGGCGGCGGCCTCCGGAGCCGGCGCCGCCGCCGGTGCGGTACACGCGTTTGAGCGACGCTCCCGCCACCGATTTGAGATCGTTGCAGAGTGCGGCCGGCGGCCGGCGGCTGGGGTTGGGAGGATGCGGTGTTGCGCGCGGGGCGTGTAGCGTGGATCAGTTTTTGGTCTGTAGCCGATATGACAAGCAAAGACCGAAAGCCCGTTCAAAACCGGGGGGCTTTTGACCGGTCTTTGAGACGTATACCGGGGTTTTAACTGGTCTTTTGCAAGATCTTTGTAAATGATGCATTGTGCAACGCTACGGAGAGCGTAGCTATATTCTCTGAATATGCATTCCTTTGGGTGCATATTATCTCAGTGCGGAATGGTGGCATCGATAAATATTTTAAATGCATTCCAAGCCAAAGGAGATGCAACTTGCTGGGGATCGCTCATAACCAGGCGTTTTGCTGATGTTACCAACTTGCTGGGCGTCGCTCGTGACAAATTCAACAAGGCGTTTTGCTGATGTTAGTAATTGGACCCTTGTATGATAGCTGGTGTGCTTGGTCTGGCACATTCCGACTGACATCACTGACTAATACACGAGATGGATGGAACAGAAGAAGCGTTTTCGAACTGATTGGGCATAGTGATATTCCTACCAGATGCTGGTACAATGCTTGTCACAAACGTTGCACAAGCATTGCACAACTGCATGTGGAGCCTAGCACCGACGTACGAGGCGTGCATTATGCAGAGCATGCTGATGCTTAAAGGACACACTGCGGTGGCAGTTCATTATGGGAAGCCGGCGATTCTTCTCGGATCACGATAGTCTCATGAATTTTTCGGTCAGAACTGTCTGGTGTGCGACAAAGCAATGCCCACAGTTTGACAGGTCATCTATTTTATTCTAACTTGAGCTGACTAGGGGCGCCAGAATAATCGTCTAGTGAGGTACTCGTGGTTTTGCTTAGCACGGCTCTAATGCACTTGAGCACAGGCAGCTCTGCACTTCATGAACGGGAGCGGCTCACGCGCTCGTGGACTTCATTCATCATCGTTGGCTGCCGTTCAGGCTGTAGAGACTGGACGTGCTCCAGCCAGATTCAGGCTGTAGAGTTGAATGATGCTGCGTAGTGTTTTCTTCGCAATAGTGTCAGACGTGGCATTCCAACCGTCTCCATAGGTCTTCGCCTTGATAATAGCTCGGATGTTCTCGATATGACGCGGTCGTGGGTCACACGGGGGCGTGGGGGGTACCTGCTCTCAGCAGACGGTGTCGGTGTTCTGCCATGAGAACCGTTTGAGTTTCATTTTCATAGTGGCAACATGCGAGATGCAGCCAGAAGACGTGGCGTCGTCCTGTGTGTCTGGCACCGATGAGCGCCGTCCGACAACTGCGCATGCATTACCTTCGGTACGGCTGACGGACCAGGGCACCTGCCGGGGAGGAGGAAGCGGTTCGACACCCCGCGTGGGCTGACGGCGAGCCAATCCACTAACTCGCGGGAGAACTTGCTCCGCGAGCATCATTCGACTTCCTTGGGAGCTGATGGTGATTAGGACGTATCTTACGTGGCATTTCCGGGAGCATCGTCGCCCTTGCAGGTGATGCAGTACTGGCTTTCCGCCATGACATGAAGTACCGTGGCTGGCGACATCACTTCGTGCCCCAACATTTTCTTAAAAAGTAGTTTTGTTCTGCTTCTATTAGCTTTTTTTTCTCCTCTCTGGCACATTTTGACGATTCCTGTATATAACGCATTCAGAATATCAGTACCCTGCATACGTATGCCCGCGACACTGCGTATTTTTAAGCGAGTTTTCGCGTCGACACACTCACTGTCTGTTTGACCCCTCTTGAGAGGACCTGGCGTCTTCTTTCGCCCATTTTGCTGTCTTTTCGCCCAGAGCGACCCTTCCTCTCATCCTAGACACTCTCATCCATTTCGTACACCGCATTGCAGCATAGCAAATGCTTGATGCTACCGGAGCTCAGAGGTGATTCACAGTATGCGTTTTCTTTGCTTGCGATGGTTTTCGAAAGGAAGCCGCAACAACGTGTTGCCGATGTACATTATTATTTATGGGCTCGAACTGGGACCCTATAAATAGTCAGACATTGCTTGAATTGCGGGCATGTATTACTGACAAGACCATTTCGGTGGCTTTGACATGGCACAAAGATAAACTATTTATAATTTATGTTATTCGAGACATAACGCTGCAAGCACACAGCATACACACAGCATAAAGCTGCTTGATGTGCTCGTATTTACCCGCTATGATTCCGATTTTCGTGACGTAGCTAACGGATCAGTGCACCGCCGCTCATACCTGCACCGTACTATACCGTACCATACCCGACCAGGGATGGTTTCTCTCCGATTGGGTCCAAGGCCAGGCTTCACCGGCGCCCCCAGGGTTGCGCTTGTCATGTTCTCTTGTTCCAAATAAAAGAGCGTTAAGTATGACGATTCTCCCGTCGATTTGCCTGCTTCGTTGTCACAGAAATACACTGTGTACCGAACTGCTCAAGCCTACCTACACACGGGCAGTGTTTGGCGGTTGGAGTGCTTGCAATTCGGCGTGATTTTGTCATCAAAGCTGGTGCGGCGTGAGCTCGGAAGACGTACTGCTGCGCCGCCTCAGCGCGCCTAAGGCCGGCGCGGAGGCTTCACCTCGCCCTGCATGTACAGTGTATACACGTACACCACACGCAAAGCCACCGATGTGCGCGTGCATCTACGCGGTCGGACAGCCCCGGCGCCAGCCAGCCCGTTACCGAGATTGGACGCCGAGCGGCCCGAGCGGCGCCTCGGAGCCTCTCGCCGGCGCGGCCGTCCAATCTCGGCGCGCGTGCGCCGGCACGTGCAGGCAGGCCTCTGGCCGGCAATAATTGGGCCCGGCCGGCGGCGGCGGCGGCGGCGGCGGCGGCGGCGGTCGGCGCGGCGCCGCTGCCGCTCACGATCCCGCCGGTCTCGTTAGCGACCGGCCAAGACGGGCGCTCGCCGAAGCTGGCTCCCAACGCCGCCGCGGTGCGTGCGGCTCGGCGGCGGGCAGGAAGTGTGTGCTCGTCGGCCGGAGCTGCCCGGTTGGATGGAGACGTGGCCGGCGGCCGCAGGCGAATCATTACCCCGGCAATTAATAATTGCCCAGCATGGCTATAAATATATTTGTAGTTGCTTGGTGGCCCTACGACGCACGCCGGGTGCTAGCCCTCCGGCTCTGTAATTTACGACGCAGGAAGTAGCGCACGGTAGCGAGGTGTTTAGAGCACCTCAGCAAGCCTCAAGATTGACCGCGGTACAGAGAACCATTTACGAATAATTGTCTTGGTGCTTTGGTTTCCGAAGCCTCGTTAGATGTCTATTGACAAGCTGAGCTCTGATAAAAAGCCATTCCTTTTATTTGTTTTTATTGCAATTGAGCTCCAACATCGACAGCAACAGTTCAATGACGTCATTTTCTGTACATAATTATGTGCACGGGAGGGGACGTCACACATAATTGTGGACGCAAATTGTAACCTGTGCATAATGTATACGATTTTAGTTCGCTAGTTTTGAACTGTGACACTATTTTAGTGCTAGTGTATTGTTTATTCTGTCAGCAGCGGGAATTTGTCGCGCTGCGCAGTCAATGACAGGAGCGAGGTAGCTTTGGATACATGTGTGGCCCCTTGTGGGGGGTGGAGTTTAGTTGTAACTGGACAGGCCCAAGCACGACACGAGTGCGGAGAATACATATCATTATGGCTATGATATTGCATGGAGGGAATCGCCCCCAACGGTGATGAAACACTAACTGGAAAATTCGGAAACGCTGCTGGTGTAAGTACCAGGGAGCAGTCACGAAGAACACAATGGATGTGTTGTGCAGCTACCCACCGCTTATTTCTAAAGAAAATAATTGGCTTGTCTGCCGTAATATTTTAGACATATCGGTATGATCTAATTGTACTCTGAGCAATTATTACTATTTACTACGGCTTACTCTTTCTTTAAAGGGAAGCTCGATCCCTTTCAAAAAGTTCAACAAATAATTGAAAACATTATTCAAAGCAAGAAATGAAGTGATAACTACCATCACGTGTCGACAAACTGGTTGAAATTACCAAAAGAGTGACACCAACTCAGTCGACGTGTTTGCCTAGCAGATTTCAACCCATATTAGTAGTGGACATGACAGGAAGCTTATTGAAGCTAAGCTTGCGCAATTTATGACAGAGTAAGAAGTGTGCAACATATAATGTGAATTCCTCTCGCGATCCCGTCTTGCCGATCGATTCATGTCGGATCAAAAATGAACCTAAACCTTTATTCACCTTCAAATTTCTTTCAGCCGTGAATACATTTGAGCCGCCACAGGTATGAAGATGACATATGGAGCTCATTTTCGGCATAGGGACCACAGTAAGACACAATTCGATCCTGGGTTCGGATGTGCTTTTCATGTGTGCGTCACCTGTACCGAGCATGCATGCCTACCTTGTTTTCATGAATACGGCCAAGGTCTTAGAGCTCATTGGATATATAGTGGTGATGGCGGTATCGACAGTTTTGGTGTTCATAACTGACGAGTAAGATTACGATGGACATTTTTCAGAGGTTTCCAATTGTTTTAAATATTGTGTGATGCAAGGTGTAGACTAGTGTGAAAAAGATATAGTCCAGCCAGCAGGAAGGTTCTTTCGTTGCGTTGGGTTGCCATGGCAACGCTTCTTGCTTGTTATGGGCGATCGATGGTGAGCTTGTTTCGAGACCGGATAAATGATCTACTGGATAACTTGGTTGCCTTGGGCATTGCTGATCCTTCTAGATTCGCTAATTGTTCTATTGTTTTTCACACGCCCTCCTGTTAATATCCATATCCACATTGATATGCCTATTTTGGTCCTTCGAAACGCTCGAACGGAAAAAGAAGGACATAGGAACGAGAAAAAGCGTTCATATATTGTGAATTCACAGTCAATATACAGTTAAACTATCGAACGCACATGGCTAAGTTGCCTCCTACCCCTACTGTTACCAATGTGCGGCTCCTGGTGCCGGTTCTTCAACGCTAGCCACTCGATGGGTGCATTGCAGCTGAACTGGTGACATGGGCCGCGAACATGCGGCCATTTTCAGCAGTCCAACGGAGGACAGGGGAAAGTAAAGGAATCTTGAGGCAGCACGGCTGATATCGACACGCGCACAAACACGAAACAGTTATCAGTTGTGCCGTCCGACACGACAACGGGGCAAATTTTCGGTGAAAATGGTGCGATGCCTTTGACAACATCTGTTAATAACTAGTAACTAGAGCCAGTTTATCCAGTGGACTTGCTACATATAAGACGAATCAGATGCATACAGACCTCAGCGTTGGCAACAACGGAAATTCTGGGGTTGCTGCCATCTCCACACACACACACACTAACTGCCCAACTGGAAACATTATTGTTTATGGAAATTAGTCACACTATTAAGTGTAAAATAATGTGATCCAGGATAAGGTGCATTATACCATCCTGGTAATGCGTGGAACCATCAAAGCTTCCGAAGTTGAGCTATAGGGAATTGGACACGTCACTGATTAAACAAAAGCATATTAGAAAGAAAATCATGTAAAAAACGAAACCACCAACCACTTGTCATGCATCTCTTTGCCATGCAATATGGTACCGAATATATCAATGCGTGACTAAGCTTTGGTAAGGCTATTAAGCGGAAAAATCATACCCCCTAATTACCTCCCTGGAACTGGCCCTGGTAAGACTAGGAGGTATTGCTTTGGACAGCGTATGAGAAAACGATTGTGGGAAAAGTCATCAAGCGTTATCGCTCTAGCACAAACTGTTCGAACATAGCATGCGAAAACCGCCAGGGAATCCGCTGCCTGCGCATAGAAGCTTGTAAAAACACGAAGGCTTGCGAAGGTGAAGTGAATGTGTTCCATTGGCATATCGTTTTATATATAGAACATAGGATACAGAATTTCCAGATCGCATCTTAAAAATGAATTACCAACCCTCTCCCCGTCTCCTTAGTAGCATGAGGGTATTTTTGTTCGGACTGCAGGTGGTCCCTCAATATTTAAAGGAGCCCATCAGCACTGCAAATATAAAACTTGTCACTGAACAAGGGAAGGAGACGGAAATGATTATATGCAGTGTGTTTAGGTTCCAGTATAAGTGCACCAATTCGTGTGTAGCGAGCTGTATTATAGAGCTGGGGATGCATAAAGTAGTGCGCCCCCGAAGGAGACACCCAAGGTTTACAAGGCGTGGACACCTCCAGGCTCCGGACATTAGGAAGTCGCCTTCAAACAGCACCTAACCTCGTCTTCAGACTGCACTTAACCTCGCCTTCAGACCGCACTTAACCTTACCTTCAGACCGCACCTAACCTCGCCTTTAGCCCGCACTTAACCTCGCCTTTAGCCCGCACTTAACCTTCAAAAGCTCCTGACTATTCGATCGCTGGCAAGACAGACGTGTTCACCGCCACGTCGCCAACGTTCAGGGTATGAATATGCAGCCATCTGCCGATTGTGTTGCTTGTCTCTGGGTATCGAATTTTTGCGTGTTTGAAGTGAACGAAATTGAAGTGTTCCATTGGAGCTTCTAAAAGCCGATACATCCCGTAAAAAAATATCTTCTTCTGAAAAGCGGAAAGCGGCTTCACTCAACCAAAGAACCTTTATTGAATCATTAGACAAAAACTATAAGCTCTTGTTTGGAGTATCCAACCCTCGCTGTAGCCCTGTAAAATAGTCCTCATCCTATACAAATCATATTAACATGACAACATAGCTGTAGATGATAGAAACATCTTTCTCAGAGAACACTCTTTCACGAGCTGAACACGTTCTGCCTATGCCATTACCAAAAAATTAACGTTTGTTTAGAGAAAGCGAATTCAACGAAGCAGAATGCATTCCACAACATACTTACCCTGTTGTCTTGCATCCCAAAAAGCGAAAAAGGATATCTTCACTATAAGCAAGCGACTTTCCATAAATCGAAATGACCACCGCTTTTTGCACTACCTCTCCTCGATCTGACCTGACCTGACCTGACACGACGATGTTTTTTTGCACCAATAGGCCAGCCTGGATATGTGTAATTGTAGCATGTGCGACTACCGTTAGCGGTTGGCAATCCGTCGACAGGAATCCGTGGACAAGTAAAGTCCCTGGCTGCCTTGTATTTTTACACCAGAGGTACCGATGAAACGATCTCACACACGTCAGGGATTCAGACAAAAGTGTACACATTTCCCACGGAGGGTATTCTTGTACTCAACGTGCAATTCGATGTAAACTATTTTTGAGGGGAAACAAGAGCTTACTATTATTTCAAGGGGCTCAGTTCACAGGTGCTCACAGGTGTTCATATAACCCCAAGGCCTGTGGTACTTACAATTCCCAGGGCTTAGACCAAGATATTTATATGCCTTTAAGCTAAGTAAGTTTGTTTGCGAAGGGAGCCAATGGTGTGTTATTGTGGTCACATACACGCACAGGACATGATTGTACTATTTGTTATTACCATGCATGGAACACACTAATGTCTGTATCTATCACAATTACAACATAGATGCCAATGGTCACGTACCGTCACGTTCTGTTCTACAAGAGAGACCCCATAGACAGTTGACATACCCCTGAGGAAAGTTACGCCAATGTTGTACGGATTAGATGCGCCCTTGGTACGCCCCAGCCCACCATACTCCACCGTAGGCGATGTAACGGAGAAAGCTCAGTGAGGCGCACTGGTCAACATGAACGGGTTCCATGGGCGTCGTCACCGCTGGGGTCCATGGTGACCGGACCCCACCTGATATGTTTTTGATGTTCTTGATGGGGTCCGACTCCACCTGGAAAACTGGTGAACTTCGGAAAAGCATGACATCTTCCTGAATTTTCCAATTTTCTGCACCAAGCGAGATCTGAATCGGGTGAATCTGAGCTGAATCTGGTGGATTGATTCATCCGACGGCCCGCCACGAGTCCGCCGGGCCGGCCTCCGTCGAGGCCAATGTCAAATGACCCGCGGCGTGCTCGACGAGTGTTCCGGCCTGACAGATTGACCTCTCCTTAAACATGCGTGACATTTGCAAGGGTCGTGCAGCTATTGCATGGCATTGTGTATCTCAAAACAGCAAGCATGACTTGTTTCCTGTTCGTTCATCCTGAAACGAATATCTTCATTTCAGCTTTAGTTTACAGCTGCTGAATACAATGCTTTCTGTGTACGAATAGCCAGCAATAGTAGCAATTTTACGGCATGATGCCAAGCCCGAAAGAGTAAGAAAAGGGACCCGAGTATGGAAGTACCATTTTATTTGCATGGAAAAACGTTGTTTTTTATTTTTTTCCCGACGGGGAACATAGGAAGAGTAGAAGCTGAGATTTCGAGCAGCTGAATTTGAAATTTTGACCCTTGGAATAAAAACAATGAAATTTGGGACTCCGGTGCCAAAGGTTCCCGAAATTGAGTTTTCTACGCTAAGTGGTGCGAGGGAGAGTGAGGGGGCAGGAACGGGGATATACGACAGTCCGCATCTTACGCCTTCGGCTTAAACTTGTACCGGTGTCTCTGGGTTGAACCCCACCTGGAAACTGAAGGTGTTGTCGCTATTGACTGGCGCTATACCCACGATAGGATGCAAATTTCATCCCGTTTTCGTTAATCCCATCGGATTACAATCACACGATGACTGAAAAGAAACACACAACGCGTGTTCACCGGCGTAGTGCGAATGCTTAAAATGAAGCAATACGATTGTTCACGGAGGAAACACCGTTTCTTTGCCTGTGTGGACTGGATGTCGGATGTCCGCGTGCACCTATGCAGAAGCAGTATGGGTGGCTACCAAGGATGCTGGCAGGACACATCGGCGACGTCGGGTGAACATTCGGCACCCATATTTGAATATCTAAATATAATCGAAAGCATACAGTCAATCCTATGATCTTGGTCTACTTGGACGATCAATCAGGGAACCAACCCTTCCGTGGAAAGTCATGCGCGCCGGTTCATCTGTTCTATACCAGATTTCTTCTTAGCTGATATCTTGACAAATTTAGGTGGCGCAGGGCCTGGTCTCGGGAAGTTGTAATCTATGCTGTAATGTTGTCCACGAATCAGTAACAGAAATATGGCGTTAGTTTAAAAGGTCAGTAGAAAGGTAAGTTAGTTAACGGTAGTTTAAAAGGTATCAGACGTGGAAGCAATATACTGCAGAGTAATGTTTTGAAGTGAACAAACGCCTAATGAATATTGTGCTTCGTATGTAATACACAAGCAAGTATACATAAAAAAGCCACAATGCGGCTTCCTGTTAACAGGAACACTTATATATATATATATATATATATATGTATATATATATATATATATATATATATATATATATATATATATATATATATATATATATATATTACTATTGCACACCACCAGTTGACAATTGTTGGGTGATGGGGGGGGGGGCATCGAACACTACCGTCATGTGCTACAGGAAATTACCAGCAATTCTAGATCAGATAAATGACACACGATAGCCCTGAATACTGCTTGGGGTGAATCCAGTACCATATGTGCTTAGCTTTATGTGACCTGGAACCGCACAGGTCACATTATGAACAATAATCGGCAGATTTGGCGTGCTCCACTTTGGTTATAAAAAGTGGGGTCTCGAGGCTTTTTCCAAAACTGAACCAATTTGTTGGAATAAAAACACGAAACATCAAACACGACTTTATAACATGCTCGGTGGATGGACATAGTGAAAAACACGCATTTTTTATTTAGCCATGTATAAGCCCAAAGCGTAGTTAAGAACACTTGGCGAAGGGCAAGTGTAAAATCCCAGTAAATCTGCATCAATCTTTGACGTCATCGGGTATTGCACATCTCATGGGGTGTTCTAAATCCTATGCAAGAAATTCACGCCTTTGCCTGAAACTTGCACAACCAGCTTCTGAGCCTCACAATTATAAACGCGAAATAAGCATTCCATAAGCGAACACTTCGTTTCACTTGCACGTGAAGCTTCATATTTGGTCACAACATTTCCATCGGAAGATAAGTTCGGGGGATAAAATTGTGAATATTGGCTGAGACAAGGACGGCGATGCACCAGACGTGGCCAGGATTATTGAGGAGGAAGATATTCTGCCATCGCCTGCGTCAGCGCGACGGTCGGCGCAGGCCCAGAATGACGAGTAGCCCAATGCTTCTTTCTCCATAGCCGGCAATATGGCGCTCCACGGTATGATTTGCAAGCTGATGCCATTCTGATTGCTTTGTTTGGTTTCGAAGTCTCTTTGTGATGCTCCTCTGAGCCAAGACACTCGCGCGACAGACTGAATGGATCGAAATAGGACGATCACGTTTGCTTGTGAAAGGAACCCACCGGCGGCCAACCGCCAGCATTCGGTGGAGACAACTTCTCCAGGCTTTCTAGTGTGTTTTTGGTCGTCATCTGACGATCAATGTATAGGACTGTAAGGCCTGCCGGGCCGATTCGCAAGCTTGGGAAGCGTGTTATCCCTACCGAACGAAGCACGGACGGACACAGAAGGAAGTGAATTATGAAAAATAAATGGCTCTTGGATGGGATGATTACGTGGGGTAACTAACCGAAAAGAAGGATCACAATGGACCAACTAGAAATCAGCTACACATGCAACACGCTTAATAACAAAAAAAAATCAACATAATTTCATATGTATATCTGTAGTCCGATATGACCTGTGATACCCATTTTGTAATATATTTTGTCACTGTGATTTCAAAGCTAACTGTTCCTTGCTGCAGCATATATCAAAATGCGGACGCGTTGAAGTGCGGACTATCTACATTTAAATATTGTTCTTGTGTTAAAGCATTAGAGCAATGCCTCTCCAACCCTTTCGTTTTGATCATGCACGAGACGATGCAGTATTTATAATTTGAGTGCTTCGTTTGGAAGCTTGTTCAATGTCCCGTCAAGTTACCTCACTGTGAGTGCTAACCATCTAATGCCAAACCTCACTGTGAGCGCTAACCATCTAATGCCAAACCTCACTGTGAGTGCTAACCATCTAATGCCACCGAATCCTGTGAACACTCCCAGTGCATGCTCGCCGACGACACCCGGGAGGCGACGCGAGCCATCGCCCAGCCCCGCATCACAACTTCAGCGTGACCGCTCCAGTGCCCAGCTTCCTCTTTGACCCAGTACCCGGCGTCATCACCCCAGCGTCCAGCGTCGTTACTTCTCGCCCCTCCCCACAGCGTACAGCGCCATCGCTGAAGCGCTCATAGTTGTCGTCATTTCCCCAGCGGCCCATCCATGAAATTCACTAGTTCAGTGCCCTAGCTCCGCCCAGCGTCCCCGCCCCAGCGCCCCAGCCATCAGCTTCACGGATCCAGTGTCCCAGCGCCCAGCGACACCGCCCCAGCGCCCCAACCATCAGCTTCACGGATCCAGTGTCCCAGCGCCCAGCGACACCGCCCCAGCGCCCCAACCATCAGCTTCACGGATCCAGTGTCCCAGCGCCCAGCGACACCGTTCCAGTGCCCCCTCCCCCCGCTCCCAGCGCCCCCGCGCCCAACGCTCTCGCACCCAGCGCCACCTCCCAGTGACAGCTGGGAGGTGGCGTTTTTGGTGCTCGCTGTTCGCGATCGTTTTTTAAATCTTTTCTGTAACTTAGTGGGTCAGGTGTATATATACAAATTGAAGTTAATTTAGCTATAATCATATTGATGCGACTCCACGATGTATAAGAAGTACGCAGAAGAACACCGAAGTTAAAGTAAATCATTTTTGATATAATTCATCGAAATCTGACTTGACACCTGGCATTTTGTGAACTTTTTCAAGCCAACATTTCTCTCCTCGAGCAGAAAAAAACGTCATGTCTCACAAGAAGCGTCCATTCTATGTTTTTGAAAACAACATGACCACCTATTTTGGGGGCGTTCGGGTTGCGAGCGCTTGACAGCGACCCCCGGCCACCCCTTGCCGTTTCGTAGATTTATCCCAGAACTACGAAACATCGCATTAATTTCATCATCAGCGCAAGCAACCAATAAATCAGCAAAAAATATAGAACTATCACCATGCCTACTAGCTGCGGAACAGCCACGAGCTGCAGAGGGGCAAGAACATCACCATCAATCACAGTCACGAGACTGGACATTGGCGGCGCCGACTCTGCAGTCGAGTCGCTCTGGGTCTCAGTGACGGGTGCCGGCCGGCGAACTGCGATCGTCGGCGCCATCTACCGGCCGCCCATTGTCTGGGAGTTATGATCGAATCTGAAAGAGTGATCTAGAATTCTTCACTGCCATCACTGCCATCAATGGCACTTCACTGCCATTTTTGTATGACGCCTTGGTGTCAAAGAGGGTAAATCGAGCTGTATGCTCTTGTATGCTCTTGAAATGTCTCTGACGCAATTTTCTTCACCTGATGTGCTCACGCAACATTGTCTGGGTGCAGAACAGCTACCATGTGGAAGTGCCCCAATACATGACTTTGACTTTGACTTTGACAGCGAATCAGCGTCCCAGCTATCAGCTTTACGGATCCAGTGTCCCAGCGCCCAGCGCTACCCCTCCAGCGCCCGTCTGCACCGCTACATCGCCCCAGCGCTCCAGTGTCCAGGCCCAACGCCCCCAGTGGGGCATTAGCAATAGCTGTCAGTTCCATATCATACATTCTGCGCCGTGTGTAGGCTTGGTGTACTGCACTGTTTTCACTTTGTCTGGCGGGAATCGAAGAACATTCTAATCTGTAGGATATTCCACGCTGAGGAACATTATACTCTGTAAGACATTCAACTCTGAGGGACATTCTACTCTGTAAGACATTCCACGCTGAGGGACAATCTGCTCTGTAAGACATTCTATCTTCACAATCATCACTCAGTGTGCCTTCCAAGCAAACAGTTCACTGTTCTTTGCTCAAAACCATGCTCTTGCGCGACTGTTGAAGAGTGAAATTTCAATGCAATTGTGAGCTGATAAAATTGCTCGACAGATGTTCTTGGATGGAGGTCTTTGTGTTAACAGGTGGTCATTGAGGCCACCCAAGATTGGCTGAGCACCACCCAATAAAAAAAACCAAATCAACAATAGTGCCTATGACGATATGTAGAAAAATACCACATAGACACAAAAGGCCATGCAAAAACATCAGCTGAAAGTCTCGGAAAAACATGGAAAGTTCCACGGTTGAGGATCTGTGTGTGGGGAATTTGTGTGTAGGAGTGGGGTAGGTTTTCAGTTGCACCATTCCAAGCTTTTAATACTCGATCCCAACGGTTAGTTGCATCAATTTATATCAAGCAAAGAACAATACATGATTATAATACTGATTATGTTGTTATTTATTTACTCTCACATCGTACAGTAAAAATAAAAAAGCATTGATATCTACAATACTGCTGTCGTTCCATGTCACAAAGCAGTTTGCCCCATGTCCCTATCCCCTAATAGCTGGACATTTGGGTGCAATGCACGTCCAGCTCCATGCTGCCAACATGTACATCCAACTCAGCTTTACATTCACATGGCAAGTCACACATATACTTCACTGCTGTTGACTTCGTGAGCACCTACGTCTTCCACTGCTGCCTTAAAAATCTCCGAATTTGACTGGTTTTGGATGCGACATTGGATAAAACCTGGAATGGTATGTATCTGCGTTGAGCGGAATGTCAGTGCGATGCACGCCATTCTTCCGCGCGGACGTCAATTGCAGTCGCGGTCGCCATGCCTATTGTCCATACCATTCCAGGTTTTATCCAATGTCGCATCCAAAACCAGTCAAATTCGGAGATTTTTAAGGCAGCAGTGGAAGACGTAGGTGCTCACGAAGTCAACAGTAGTGAAGTATATGTGTGACTTGCCATGTGAATGTAAAGCTGAGTTGGATGTACATGTTAGCAGCATGGAACTGGACGTGCATTGCACCCAAATGTCCAGCTATTAGGGGATAGGGACATGGGGCAAACTGCTTTGTCAGCGTGGACTCGGTCTGACCTGTCCGTGTGTTGTCGCTCGATCAGGGCTCAATCCAGCGGCACTGCCGACCACACCCAGACCCGAAGCCAGTCCACTGACCAGACGACCACCGGCAGCGGCGTCTCGTTTGTGCGGACAAATGAATCATCGGACCTTCCACCTCGCTGCCGTCGCTGCCACGCACACGACGATAAATACTGATCGGTGGGATCTCCTAGCAATAAATCCTCTAGCGCGGGATCCCATCAGAGCGATCCTTACACTGTCGCACACCCGGACCTGATCCAGTGTCTTTTCAGTAGGACCACATCAGAGGAAGCCAACATCACCGCACACCCAGTCCCGATCCAGTGTCCCCTCCCGCGGGACTCCATCATAGGGATCCCTGCACCACGGCACACTCAGTGCTTGTCGGTGTGCCTGTCCAGTGGGACCCCATAGAGGGACCACACACCACCGCACACTCATTCCTGATCCAGTGTCCTTCCAGTGGGACTTCAACATAGGAATCCCAGATCGCCACACGCCCCAATCCTGATCGGCGTCCCTCTCTCGCGCGACCCATCGAAGGACCCCACACGACCACCCATCCAGTCCTGATCGGCGTCCCTCTCTTGTGCAACCCATCGGAGGACCCTATACCACCACCCATCCAGTCCTGATCGGCGTCCCTCTCTTGTGCCACCCATCGGAGGACCCTATACCACCACCCATCCAGTCCTGATCGGCGTCCCTCTCTTGTGCCACCCATCGGAGGACCCTATACCACCACCCATCCAGTCCTGATCGGCGTCCCTCTCTCGCGCGACCCATCGAAGGGCCCCACACGACCACCCACCCAGTCCTGATCGGCGTCCCTCTCTCCCGGGACCATCCCCCACCACCATCGGCGTCCCTCTCTTGTGCACCCTCGGAGGACCCTATACCACCACCCACCCAGCCCCATCCAGTCCTGATCGGCGTCCCTCTCTGTGCAACCCATCGGAGGACCCAACCACCACCCGCCCAGCCCCCATCCAGTCCTATCGGCGTCCCTCTCTTGTGCAACCCATCGGAGGACCCTATACCACCACCCACCCACCCCCCATCCAGTCCTGATCGGCGTCCCTCTCTTGTGCAACCCATCGGAGGACCCTATACCACCACCCACCCAGCCCCCATCCAGTCCTGATCGGCGTCCCTCTCTTGTGCAACCCATCGGAGGACCCTATACCACCACCCACCCAGCCCCCATCCAGTTCACTTCCAGTAGGACAGCATCAGGGAGTTCCACCTCACCGCACACCCAGTGCTGATCCAGTGCTCCTCTCTAGTGGAACCTCATCAAAGGAACCTCCACGCCACCCCTATATTCAGTCATGGTCAGTGTTCCGCTCTAGTGGAATCCCATCAGAGGAACCCCACACCACCCCTGCACTCAGCTATGAACGTCCATTGCTTGTCCGCCGCTGATGATGCGGAATTGGGCTTGGGATGAATGCATATCCAACCATAGGATATACAATTGCTGGCTTCTAGAATCGCTCGCATGTGAAGTTATTGATGACAACCTTACCTGACCTGACAAACTGACCCGCAATATCGTCCATGCGTACGAAATACAGACAACAACCAACCGTGTCCCATACAGGGCACTCTTCCCGGATTCAGGTAATTGTCACGTCACGGGGAACAGGTTGAGCTAACTTTCGCGACAGCGTTCACCGCACCGGTGTCGCCTGGGGCTTTCTTGAAGGCCAACGGCGTAGCAGTGTTGCGACCCCTCCCCATCTCGCTCTACTGTCAAGTGAGGAGTCGCATCAGATCAGATCAGATAGGCCATTGGCAGTTGGGTATCGTGTGTGCTCGAGAGTAAGCATAGTGTGTTTTGGGGTCATGGGTGATGCCACGTTACTGGGCAAGTGGCAATAAGTACGGTGGGTTTTGCGAAAGTCAACAATGTATTGTGGCTTATCTCAGCACTTTTGTGATAGCCTGATTCAGACATAAATCGATTGGCCTGATCTTGTTGAGCCGGTCAGGACAAAATTTCGTGATTTGGCGCGAGCATGATGTCACAGTTCAGGCCAAGTGAAGATGTTCGGTAATTTGGCAAGCGCGGCTTCTTCAGGTTAAAGCTAATCTGCAATGCATAATTGGAACGTTGTCTGGCATAGTTGTGTACAGTTTTTACGCTACCAATGGTTGTTACGCTAAGCAATGGTTATTCTAGGATAAGCTCACGGACAAGGTGAAGCTTAGTCGGTGAATCACTGAACTACATGACACACGCTTATCGTTGAAATAAACTCAGAAATACCGGAACAAATTCCAATTACATTACTGTGCTGAGAAAATCCTAAAACGACCTAATCTGCTATATTACAACACCAAAAATGGAAAATTCATATCTGACCTATATTATCTTCGTTATAGGTTAAGGATAACCGACAATCAACTCTACCTTGAATAGTATTGCTTTCTTATGCAGCATACTGATCAGATATTGCTGAGATTAGTACTTGCCATTTTGACTGACACCAATCTAACCCATCCTTCCTCATGTTTGCTGTCGTCAACTCGGTTGGATGATGCCACAGCCGCTCCTGAAAACCGACAAGTTTATTTCTGATTCTGAAACGTCCGTGTCATCTTCTTATCGCCATTTCCATTGCAGTTTATTGCCTTTCTATCTCTACTGAAATGTTCCAGCACAGTGTGGCTTTACCCGCGCTGTTTTTATTATTACTCATTCCACGTCGGAGCGATGACGGCTTATGCTTCCTTTGAATGCGTGTCGCACGTCGTCTGATAGATGGAATCGGAGCGTGTTCGCGTTCCATCAGGTTTCAAACTCAAGCATTTGCATCTGGATCGCTTGTTTATTGGTGTTGATAAGAGCAAACATGGAGACGGATGAAATTATTAAAAGACTGCATGATATAGTTGAGAACAAAACATGAAAGCCGCAAGACGAAATGCACTCCTCAAAACCTGGATATGCACAACTTGAAGACAGGGTGGCAGAGCTTGAGTCTAGTTCGCACGATTCGGAGTAATACGGTCGCGGAAGTAAGTGATGAGGCCTCTGGGGATGAACGGCCGAGCAAACAAAGACACGCGCGCAAACAAAAACACCCGTACAAACAAAAACATCCGCACAAACAAAAACATCCGCACAAACAAAAAGGCTTCCCACATCATGAAAACAAGACTCACGGTGGACAGGAGTGGGAATGATACTGCTCTTGTTGCCGGCTCACGGTGGACCAAAGTGGGAATGATAGTGCTTGTCACCAACTCACAGTGGACCAGAGTAGGAATGATAGTGCTTGTTACCGACTCACAGTGCACAGGAGTGGGGACGCCAGCACTTGCCACAGGCTCACAGTGAACCGGAATGGAGATTCCAGTGCTTGCTACCGACTCACAGGGGACCGGAGTGGAGATTCCAGTGCTTGTCACCGGCTCACAGTGGACCGGAGAGCAAATTTGACCTTCTCTCCTCAAGTGACCTTACTTGACCCGTGGCCAGAAAGTATTTTCATGAGCAATTTTTGGCACACACTGCATGTATTCAACCACCACTGAGGTTTTATGTTACCCTAATTCCATGGTTCTTTTTTAAAGGTGAGCTCTCAAAAACTGTTATTTATTTTTGCTTCGCATGACCTGTGACCTCATTAGTGACCTCCAAGTAAACCAAAAATATATCGATTAAAGTCGTGGGACTATCGAATGCCGTTTGAATAGTTGTAATCGATTCATTGGTTGTGAAGCTACAAGGGGCAGAAAAGCTCCCCCCCCTCCAGTGACTCGTGTGAGTGCAAATACCCCAGTGAGGGTTAATATGCAAACAATTCAAAGTCTACTCACCACGGAATGTCGACTCCGTGCGGTAAGCTCGGTATGCAAGTATGATTGATCTGCGTGCAAGACGTGGTCTTGATAATCAGATTACTTTCGTTGGGTGGAGTGAGTGTATTTAGTTTCCTCGACTCTGTTAGTCTCACGGCTACTCATATTCTGCCACTCCATTAGGTATCGGAATAGTGGCCTGGCGCGTTGTTAACTCGGAGCACACCAACGTAGAGCGTCAGCTCATAGAAGGGACTCTTGAATATAAGCGCCGCCTCGAAACCCAACGTTCAAGTGCCGTTGATCAAACAGTTGCCTCGGCGATGTTTGCCAGCCGAGACCATTTGCGGTCGTTTTGCTGAGTTGAAGTCCTCTCGTTTACTCTGATGATTTCGGTCGGCGATGGGAAATTAATCGTGGAACTTGGATAGCGTATTGGGAGTGGACTGTGACACTTGGCTCAGAATATTGGGCACGACGCGCCACAATTGCCGCCAACTATTGGGTTCACCGCGTCGTATTCGAGATCAGCTGAGTTCGGAGAATTTAGCCGAAGCAGGACTAGATGGCTTGGTAAGTATGGTAAAATAGCAAATGCTATGGTAAGATAGTTGGACTGGGAATAGACGTGCATGCATAAGACTAAATAGAACTGACGTGTACAACGCTGCATGATGCTATCGAAGGAAAATCTTGTGTTCATAGTATTTATGCGCATCTATAGTGGAACTAGTGATGGATGGAGAAATAATGCATAGTGGAATATATGTGTAGTGATACGTGTATAAGAATTAGCAACTATATTGCACGCAATGTATATATATATATATATATATATATATATATATATATATATATATATATATATATATATATATATATATATATATATATATATATATATATATATATATATTTATAGATATATATATATATATATATATATATATATACATATATATATATATATATATATATATATATACACATACATTTAAACTTATATATAACACGAAGTGATGGCTGGTTCTTCCCCGAGTGTTTAGCTGCCCATGTCGCCACTCCGTGTCGAGTCATACAACTAATCATTACACGGCCGTTATGGTCAGTCGTGCGGCGAATCCCCCGGCCAAGAGTGCCGTGCTCACGTTCCCAGTAGCTGGGAGCGCTCGACACCATGCCATGCGGGCCGCGTCACTCGAGTTACGCGGCCGCACCTCTCGCGCCGCATACACGGCAGCTGGCTGCGTCTCCAGCCATCTGCAGACGCCTCTCGCCGGCCGAAAAGTCCTCCAAGGAGATCCACCACGGCTGGTAGTTTTGACTAGTGCTTTTGGCTCGTGGTCTTGGCTGGTGGTTCTGGCTAGTGGTTTTGAATGGTGGTTTTGTCTCGTGGTCTTCGGTAGTGGTCTTAGCTGGTGGTTTTTATAACGATTTTGGCCGACGATTTTGGCTGGGGTTACTGGTGATATTGTAGCAACGGAGCTGGCGTCGAAACAAAACACACTTTGAAGGCGGTCGGTACCAAGATACCTAGAAACAACAGGTAATCCAAAGCACTCAGATCTACTACATTTGGTTTAAACTGGACACAATCTGTGTTTCGATGATATCACATACCAAAAGTAGCCTTTTATATCAGTTTATATCAGACGGTGTTTAATATCAGATTGGAGTTATGTTCCATTTTTGGAATATCGTGACAAATGTACGACATATGACAGTTTTTTCTTTGATCACATTAACGGCAACACCGCACGGCGTGGGTCACGCAGGGTATTGTGGTCCTTCCGCCTGATGGAACTCGGCTCATCGGCACCGGACACCGGCACGGGGTTCCCAGCTGAACTCAGTCGCAGACGAATGTCCTGACGTTAGACCAGAATATGTGACGTTCAGCAAATCGCACCCATTTCGTCTTGATGTCGTACGTTTTCGGCAACCACGTTTTGTTTCGCATTTGGAGCCTACCAGCAGAACTCCTCTGCGCATAATCGGGCTTGCCATAACACTTGTTTATGGTATCACGCACGAGTTCTGATCATGGATGATGCCGAACTTGGACGAGTGATTTCTCAGTCATTACAGGTGTTTTTTTTTATATTTTAATTTTACGGCTATGTATAGATGATCCGAGCACGCCAACGCACCTCAGCCAATGGTAGCACGATGCGGATGGATGTCTTCAGAAAATTACAGTTTTAAGCATGGCAAGAAGTACGGCGTAGCGCAAGACAGGAAGCTATGGACAAAATTGGAGGGAACGGTATCCGTTGAGCTGCTAGTTCTAATGCGATCAGCATGAGAAATGCGGTTGATGATCCCAGCATATTTTGCCGGCATTGAATGGATTGCCAATATTGCAGGTTTTATGTCCATGTTGGACTGTTTCACGAGGCGAAATATTGAACAGAGATGCGCGCATGGTGGGGAACTATTGATGCACGGATCAGTTTGTCGAGATGTCCGATGTCAACATTAAGCTTGTCAGCTTGAATACAACGAACCGCCACGTTGTGCGCTTCTGCTCCCGAGTCTGAACATATTCGATGACGGATGACAGACCTTTTTCATCAGCAACACAATATCTGAACTCAACCCACAATGATCCCTGGTCGAAACAGATGGCGTCACATCCAAGACTCAAATCTGATATATTGCATTGCTATCGAGAGTGAATCCCGGGTGAGTCTACTTCCATTTGCATAAAACACAAGTCCGCCGCAGCGGCACCACCCATCGCGTTGCGATCGAGGGTGACGTCAGAGTTAGCCTGAGCCAGTGTGTATGGTACACAAGTTGATCGCGGCGGCACCACACGATCTGCATCATTTTGCGGCCTTAATGTCGGTTTTGTTACAGCGTTTCGTGGCTTCATATATGTGCTCCTCAGAAGTGCTCATTGAAATTGGTTCGTAACTTAGCGGGGATTTTCGTTCACGGGCAGATTTCAACAGCATTTCACTTTGCAATGCACCATTCGAAGCCCAGTTAACTCCTGCAAAGCCGGGTGTGCTTTCTCAGTCCGAGACTTGTCAACTAGCGTACAACATTTGTCCTGCAGTGCTCTCAGTCCTTGTTAACAGAAAGGGTCTGCGGCGGAATTCGCACGCGCGGGGCAGCTTACCACGGGGGCAGCTTACCACGGGGGCAGCTTACCGTGCGCCGTCCCGCCGCAGCCGCAGCCACGGCCGTCACTTGCCGTCCTTGCCAGAGGTCGAAGAGGCGACGTGCGCTGAATTGTGTCCATGGCTCTCCAGGCCGGTCGCAAGGGCAGGCGACGCCTTTTTTCTGCATTGTGTAGCCCAATCGGTGCGAGTGTCGCACCCTAGGCCATTTTAGCTCCGCGTACGTGTTTCAAGGCGCGCGGCTGTAGACACTCAAAGCAATGCACGTATGACTGACGTGCGCGGAGATTCGAATACACTGCGATTGCCCCCGCTCGTCCAGCGCGCGTCTATAGAGGATTTAGGCGCCTTATGCTGGCCAGGACGAGCTACACATCACATCTGCACGTCCTGTCTAGAAACGGTGGCTGTCAGCGGCGGATCCAGGAATTATCATGGGGAGGAACACATTTCCTCGGAGGGCGCTTCTGAGGAAAATCCGTTGAGCGGGGAAGGGGATGCACTGAGCATACTGAAATGGCACGTCTTCGTCTCAAAAGCTCGTCTCTCGCCATTTCCTCTAAAAGGGCGTCTTTTGCTAAACATCCGTTGAACAAGGGGAGGGGTTGTGGTTGTGCACTCGATCATTCCTGGAGAGGATTGCCCGGCCGGAGGTCGTCCCACCTTTCCATGGGGGGGGGGCGCATGCCCCAATTCTCCCCCCCCCCACTCTACATCCGTCCCTAGTGGCTGTGTTGGTCATGAACGTTCCGTAGATAGATTAGCCGGCATCAACGAAGACGTGCCAACAGCCGTCGTCTCCGCGCCATCCTTCGGGACTCGTCGCATAAACCACTCGCCACGATGTCCTACTCACACCTTCCCAGGCTCCTCACAAGACGGACGCCGACATCACTTGCATCTGTGTGCCGCTGTCGGGTGGGCATTAGTACGGCGCCGCTGTGGCCATGTGAGGCTGGAGGCCGTGCTGTGGAGTAGGTGTCAGTGTGGCGCCAGCCACAGCGGCACCACCCAGCCTCCATGCGTCGGCTGCGCTGCTCGTTCAGGCAATTCATCATTCCATAGTCAGATTAGTTCGAATTATTCAATTGAGACAGAGCCAATATCGCATTCAGATTCGGGCCGGAGCTGCTCGAATTGAAAATCAATGAAAATGCCAGCGACGCCCGACAATTGAATGACGGCTGCAGGCACGGCTCAGCTGATGAGACAGCTCAGCTGCTGAGAACTCACGGCTCAGCTGATGAGACAGCTCAGCTGCTGATAATTCACGGTTCAGCTGATGAGACAGCTCAGCTGCTGAGAACTCACGGCTCAGCTGATGAGACAGCTCAGCTGCTGAGAACTCACGGCTCAGCTGCTGAGAACTCACGGTTCAGCTGATGAGACAGCTCAGCTGCTGAGAACTCACGGCTCAGCTGATGAGGAAGCTCAGCTGCTGATAATTCACGGTCCAGCTGATGGGACAGCTGAGCTGCTGATAATTCACGGCTCAGCTGATGAGACAGCTGAGCTGCTGATAATTCACGGTTCAGCTGATGGGACAGCTCAGCTGCTGATAATTCACGGTTCAGCTGATGAGACAGCTGAGCTGCTGATAATTCACGGCTCAGCTGATGAGACAGCTGAGCTGCTGATAATTCACGGCTCAGCTGATGAGACAGCTGAGCTGCTGATAATTCACGGCTCAGCTGATGAGACAGCTGAGCTGCTGAGCATTCACGGCCATGATGAGACACAGCGCGAAACCACGGCTCAGCATGAGACAGCTCAGCTGCTGATAATTCACGGTTCAGCTGATGAGACAGCTCAGCTCTGAAACTCACGGCTCAGCTGATGAGACAGCTCAGCTGCGAAATACGGCTCAGCGATAGGAGCTCAGCTGCATAATTCACGGTCAGCAAGAGCCATATACGGCCAACTGAGACACAGCCAAATTCACGGTTCAGCATGAAAAGCTCAGCCGATAATTCACGGCTCAGCTGATGAGACAGCTGAGCTGCTGATCATTCACGGCTCAGCTGATGAGACAGCTCAGCTGACCACTCTGGCTTCGGACTCATGCTAATGATGCTTGCACATTTACCTGAAACCCTCGCTTTACTGACTAGTCACAAGGCACTTGGTGAACGAGACACAGACGGACAAACAAACACACAGACACACTCAGACAGACAGACACACAGACACGCACAGATAGACAGATACGGGCACGCACAGTCAGAGACACACTCAGGCACGCAGACAGCCAAACACACTCTGACACACACACATACACACACACACCCGCACACAAGCAGACAGACAGATACACACCGACAAACAGACACAGGCACACCCAGTCAAAGGCACACACAGGCAAACAGACACACAGACACACACATACAGACAGACAGACATAAGCACACACACACACACACACATACACACAAGCAAGGTCACTTTGAACTGCCTAGATGAAGGTCAGGCATGTCCAGCGAATACATTGCTACTGTGCTTGAAGCAAAACTATTGAAATAATGATCAAATATGTGTGTAACTGTCCCATTCATCTATGCATCATCGCAATACACGTCTATGAAATACACCATGCACGCCGACTGATGATGCATGCGTGACCTGGGGTCAAATGCCACTCCCTTCTGCTTTCTTTTGTCGTAAACTATACGAACAATATTGGCTATGTCTAGTGGTGCTATTTTTTCCATGAAACGTGACCATTAGTGAGATATACATTTATCTCACTTACCCCAGAACTAATTCACCTAGGATCATAAAATGCAGACAGAGGATATTTACATGCAGCCCAGCCATCCTGCAAATGCGATGATCCTAACATCCGTAGTTTTTTTTTAGATATTAGGAGGAGGAGGAGGATTTCGTCATCTCCTCGGACGTGATTTGAATAGGTCTTCCATGCGTGTTACCTGCGCCTGTGTTAGTGGGAGGATGGAGGGCGATACGGCCCAAAGGTATATTTTTCGTCACCACGAAACAAAAATGCGCGACTGAGCTCGCCGCCGCTCGCCGTAGGTAATAATGCATTTTGTTTTGCCAATCTCATAGTATGATTCCTATTTGTTTTGTGTCGTGTCATGTCATCGGGCTGTGACATAGGGGAACAGGTTAGACCGTTTTACCCCAACTCGTGAATCATCTGCACTTAAATTCACTTCTTGCCCCACCATGGGCAACTTTCCATGTGGTAGGGTGATATGCAACTCAATTAGCGTGAGTACATGTGTCACTGAACTTTCCAAGGTTATTCGTGGCAATTGATTTAACTTTAAGTTACCGAGTCACAAGGTGTTCAAACTTAATATGAACCACAGTTGGATCATGGTTGGATAAATAGACTGCTCATGGATTCTTCGCATTCAGAACATCATCCTATCAAGAAAATTATCATCTCATCGTTCTCATTTTGAAGTTGAATGGTGCTGCTTGACAATGAACTGCTCTGCGATAACTTGCTCGAGATCCACTTGAAAGTGCAAATTGAGACTCCGCCGGCGGACGGTCCACCGCCGCCGGCAGACGGTCCACAGCTGCTGGCAGATGGTCCACAGCTGCTAGCAGATGGTCCAGCGCAGCCGGTGGACGATGAAGTGCTGCCGGCGGACGGTCCACCGCCGCTGGCAGACGGTCCACAGCTGCTGGCAGATGGTCCATCGCTGCCGGCGGACGGTCCATCGCTGCCGGCAGACGGTGCAGCGCTGCCGGTGGATAGTCCAACGCCGCCGGTGGACGATGAAGTGCTGCCGGCGGACGGTC
This sequence comes from Ashinkailepas kermadecensis, assembly GCA_034440615.1. Taxonomy (NCBI): domain Eukaryota; kingdom Metazoa; phylum Arthropoda; class Thecostraca; family Neolepadidae; genus Ashinkailepas; species Ashinkailepas kermadecensis. Next base: position 23,170 of record JAOTOM010004742.1, on the reverse strand, counting down.
CATCGCCGCCGGCAGACGGTGCAGCGCTGCCGGTGGATGGTCCAACGCCGCCGGTGGACGATGAAGTGCTGCCGGCGGACGGTCCACCGCTGCCAGCGGATGGTCCACAGCTGCTGGCAGATGGTCCACAGCTGCTGGCAGATGGTCCAGCGCAGCCGGTAGACGGTCCACCGCCGCTGGCGGACAGTCCACCGCTGACTACGAACGGTCCGCCGACAATAGATTCTAGATGCTTAATACATGCATACAACACATAATTAATTAATAACAATCCTGCATTAATCATCGGGTTATCACCCGTATCAGATCACACGTGTGGCTCCAGCTGATGAATTTGACGCTTGTGCGGAAATTTATCCAAAGCTTTGCTAAAGCCTAAGTACATTGCACATATACTGCTTCCATTGTCAACATTCCTCGGGACATACGCCACGAATTCCAAAAGGAATTAAGTAAAATATCCCAGATTGCAATGCATGTTGAGTATCCCTTAAGATGTTACACCTATCAAGATGAGCCTGAACATTCGAATTGTATTTTTTTTACTAACACTTTAAAAACTGGTGAGGTTAAGTTAACTGGCGAGCAATTTTCCAAATAGTCTCTGTTGCCCTTTTTGAACATTGGTACTCGATTTGCACTGCGCCAATATTCAGTTAATTTGGAACACGAAGACAAACGCATGAAAATGGAACTGCTCAAACTTGAGCACACTGAAGTACAATCCTAACATATATGTCATCCGGTCTTGTAGCTATATTTTTCTGTAGTATCTGTAATACATTATAATGTTTTCTAACCCCTGCCATAGTATGACCGCAAGTGTTTTCATGTGCACTTGAGTTCTATTTAGTAAAACTGGTGAGAGTTGCCTGGTTGACTCTACCATGTAATAATCCTCAGCCACCTTTTCACCATCTGCCTCCAGTGACCTCACACTATATTTTTGTGGATTAAAAGTTGCAGAAGCTGCAGAATCTCTTAGCAATTCTTGCCGGATATCACGAACTAACATGATGTCATCCAGTCTTTTAAATGGACTAGCATATCTCCCAATTTTGTTCCTAGCTATTCAATTTTGCTATTCCTTTAGATTAGCTATTATATGGACATGGTAGCACTGTGCAACCGGGCAATACAGTGTTAGTAGGCTCGCCGCCGAAAAAAACATATCTGCCCAATTTTATAACGGAGAGAGGGAAGCGAGTCCCCACAATTTTGCGTCCGAAAGGGCCAAAAGCTAAAGAAGAAATTCCGAGATGAGAGAGAAGAAACTGTCCGGCGAAACTGGAACGTGTCTTAGTTATCTGCCTTTTCCAGATTATTAAAGAACTGGCTGGCTGTCTTCACGACAAGTCACAAAGAATATGTTAAGGTAATGACTTCGGTGCCCGTTGTGATATTGAAAATGGACGTTTTTGTTTGTTCGCACAGCCTGCACATTATATCCCTGGATCAAAGTTGCCCATTGGAAAAGCCGCGCTTCACTTTCTCCCTTGTCAATGAGAAGTTTTCAGACAGACATCAAGCATACGAGATCACAGCAGACGTCTTGTCTTTCTGGGCAATGGCAATGATTAAGACAATGCTGCCGCGTAGCTGTGTCAGGAAGCCGGATGCTCTGTGGCAGGAATGAGATTAATTGAAGAAGAACAGACGAAGAAAAGCAGAGGTCGGTGGCAGACGGAAGCTATTCGTTGACAACAATGACATGCCAATATAGATGATATTGGAACCAAGGATGAGCTTGGTGGGATCAGATCCGACCGGCTGCTAGGAAAAGACTGACAAGGAGGAAGATATCCGGGCTTACATGGATCAGCGCTTGGATAGATATGGAACGAAAAGTGGGAATAATACAAGATCCAAGGAAGACGACAGCACCAAAAATCGAAGCGGCAACGTCCAGAAAATATGCGAATACAACATTCACGCCACAGTATTGCCTCGACTTATCAAGCAAGATGGAGATCAAGAAGCTAAGCTTAACCCGGAAGGCGGGCTGAAGCAGTGGATTGCTCGCAATCGTATGTTCCATCCGCCCGACAACAAAGACATGAACAACGAGGTGCCGATGTCATTCCCAAAAACCTTCCTCGCGACATCCTGAGATCCTCTGCCATAATCGAGATGGCTGACCGCTTCCGAATGTCTACCAACCAGGTAATGCAATGTTACAACATTGATTCATTAGTTGATTCAATCATAAGCAACATAATGACTGTTTTGGTCACACAGTGTCAGCATTATTAACATGCGATTGCGTGACTGAAATGCTCCATATCCATCCTGTCTCACGGCTCAGATGACAATTTGACTTCATGTCTTCATGGCAATCTTTCCCACCCACTTACGAATCTACACTACACCGATATTTGCCAGTTTTCCTTACTTGTAAATCATATGCTACCATGTGGTCCTGCATATTGTTCCAAGTGAATTGTCCTATCCTGCCATGATAGCGGCATGTCTTTTCCAAACATCACTGGGTTGGTAAGCGCGGTCTTGCAGTCAGCGCGGCCTCCCGTGGATTTCAGTCAGTTCTGCATATCGAGGGCGACGTCAGCACGCCGAGGAAAATTTCACCGAAGTCAAGTGGTATCGGGACGGGAAAATAATCAAGGAACCAACACATTGTTTGACTTATAAAGATTTGGAGTGTAATAATGTCTATCCGAAACATGTCAATGACAAGTTCGTTCAATGATTACTGATCAGCAAGTGTTCGGTGCACGGTAGACCTCAATAATCATTCAAGTTGCATGGACTGATTGACCGATGAATCGATGCTATTAAACTCTTCTCAATTTTGGCTCGGCTATCCGTAAGTTGATTGTGCGCCAAATGCAAAGGATGATTAAAACAGTGCTCAAGTTCGTAATCCAACGATAGGTATTCCGTATGTCCCGATACCTAGTGCCATTGAAGATGCCGCACACTTTGTCAACTCTGATACCAAGTTGACGGACATGATAGATGAGGGCTCGTGACTGGCATTCCATCTCCTTCATGCAGATGCCGGCCAGTGGCTGAGTAAACCAGTCTGTCAGTAGGAGACCGACGATAGCCATCCGTCGTATCGTGGGCTTGTAAAATATTCAGCGGTCACAAATGACGTGGCGGAAAGGGGCGCAGGTCTGGTCCAGACATTCGCCAGTGAACAAAAACACAAGCACAGTGATCAACTACAGTGTGTTCTGCAGGAGGTGGAAACCCATCGACAGAAGATCGGCAACTTCGACAAAGGTGCTCTGGCCACACTGTGAAGCGTTGGTGCTGAATCAGACCAGGGTTACTGCGTTGATGTACAATGAAAATGTTCTGAATTATGGATGTACTGGAACGCCATGCTATCGATATAATGGAATGCTGTTGATGTAATGTTTCGGTTTGTTTGGGAGATACGTTTTCAATCGGAAGCGCACGCATCATACTGTTTTCAGATAGCCTACTTCATCTCATGGACTCGCACCTCACTATCGCATTGGGTGAAATAGCATATTCCATGCCGTGGGATATCTCCTTTATCAAGGTCAAGCTGAGGTCAGCTGAAGTTACATCACACTCAGATGCATGCCAGCGTGTTCCGTTCGTTGTCTTTGTTGAATTCGTTGATATGATACCCATTTCAACATGGTTTAAATAATGCTCGTTTTTAGCATTGTTGAGAACAAATCCATCACTATTACCGTCACTATGATTTATGTACACATGGTGCACGGTCGAGGCCCCTTCTGTATTGCTACACATCTCCGTTCTGTAACGGACAAGGGCGTGGTCCAGTGCAAACCGCCCTGTCCAGCAGTGTGGTCCAATGCAGACCTTCTGTCCAGCAGTGTGGCACGGTACAGATTGTCCTGTCCAACAGTGTGGTCCAGTGCAGACCGTCCTGTCCCGGAGTGTGGTCCGATGCGGACATCCCGTCCAGCAGTGCGGTCCAGTGCAGATAGTCCTGTCCCGGAGTGTGGTCCAGTGCAGACCTCCCGTCCAGCAGTGTGGCTCAGTACCGACCGTCCTGTCCCGAAGTGTGATCCAGTGCAGGCCGTCCTGTACCGGAGTGTGATCCAGTGCATGCCGTCCTGTCCCGGAGTGTGATCCAGTGCAGGCCGTCCTGTCCCGGAGTGTGATCCAGTGCAGGCCGTTCTGGGCCGGTCTGTGGTCCAGTGCCGGTCGTCGTGCCCCAGATCGTGGTCCAGCGGCGGTGGCCGCCCCGCCGGATGGGTCGATACTCTCCGACCGCGAGCCGAGGACACGGAACGATCAGATCTCGCCGCTCAGCTGCGCCTCCGAGAGTCAAAATAGCGGCGTAAATAGCGGCGGCGGGCGCGATCTGACGCCGATGCGGCGCCGCTGTTTCTCCGCGCCGTGTGCAGGCCTGTCGTGTATGAGCCTGTGATGCTCAGAGGCGGATCCAGGAATTTGCATCGGGGGAGGGGGTAAGTCGCTGAGAGGGCGGTCAATTCTACGGAGAGGCGCCACTGAAGGGAGCATTAACACGCGCACTGGAGGGGGGGTGGGCGAAATCCGCCCACCCCTCCGGTTTTTCGGAAATAACTGCAGATTTTACCGTTGGATATACGCGATTTTCGGTGTACCTGCTTAGAAATGAACGGCGCGTCGTTTAAAGCCAGAAAATGGAAATCAGCCGAAAATTTTTCAAGTTAGGGGCCGCTAAAGTCAACAAATGTTATAGCGCCAGACCACAAAAATCGGCGCTGATGCGCTTCCAGTATACTGACAAAAGGGAAGTGTTCTAGGCAACACTAGCGACTTGTTTGATGCATATTGATATGCTGCATAGTTTCAAGGTCATGTTAGGTCACCAAGGTCAAGTCAGGTCAAGTTCATGACAGGTTAATGGAACCAAACTTGATCAACTGGAATGTTGCCATAAATGCACTACTGGTTGGCATTTGTACTGTTTGTCATTGCGTTTCTATACTTTATTCATGTACTTCACTCCCTTCTTCACGAAGCCGATTGCTCCGAGCTGCCCGACGGAGCAGCCGGGCGGGCGGCCGGTTCCGGTAACTGGAACAGGTAACTGACCTGATAAAGTGGTGCTATATAGGTGACCTGAGGTCAAATGTTGGGTCTAGCATCTGCATTGCATCATTAGTTATCTCCAAAACATCATTGATGCCCATTTTTTAGCATTTAAACACAATCACAGCGATCCATAACGATGACAAGCCAAGCCACGCAAAGCAGGAAATTTGTTTTCTCCAATCTGACCTCATTTGACTTTGAAGATATTGACCTAAGGTCATGAAAATTGCACACAAAAGAGTTCACTACCCTACCCATCCACCCTGGGAATTTCGTTTCTCCAGCTTTACTAGGAGCCGAGATCTTAGGGGGGGGGCGGAATCCGCCCCCCCCCCCCTCCAGTGCGCGTAATTCTCAGAGGCCCTCCAGGGCGCGTGTTAAAGAGGGGGAGGGTGTAATCGAAGGGCCCTAAAGGGGCCGTTTGGATGAAACAAAGCTCAAGCGAGAGGGATGGAGGGGTGGGAGAGGCACCCAAACGTTCCTTAGGGGCTCCCTTTTTAGATCGGAGGGGCGCCGCCTCTCCACGTGGAGGACGCACGCTTTCCGTGCTCCACTTTGATCCGCCCCTGTGATGCTGTACAACGACAGGGCACCATCTTAGAGCCTGTCCTCGTGCCGCGGGAGGTCTGAAATGTTGCGATCGGGTAGCCTGTGCAGAGAATATACCCTGGTGGCGCTAAGATAAGTACATTTGTTCGAGATGTAGAATTATGGAATCCTATCTCAAACTTTCAGTCTACGAGTAGTTGGCTACATAAGCTGTGCTTGCATATTCACACGAACTGTAATGCTTAGTGCGACATAGCCACCTATGATGCGCAATATTTTAGTGCGGCCTCACTTTAATGCTTACGCTGACAACGCATCTCGTGGTTTTCTGAGGTCAAATTTATCGCCCGTCATAGATTAGACTACTTCTCGTATGTCTTGGTGCGTTAGTGGGGAGGCCGATCGTACAGTTATCTGAGCACTAACGATATTGCAACGGTAATTAGCCACTTGGCTTCTTCATTGCGCTCGAAACCATAAAACAGGATTTCACTGGCTTTTGAAGTATTTTGCACATAGCTCATGCAATCAATTAACGGAGTAATTAGCACAGCTTCTGGGGAACATGTACAAAATCATTCAGGGTGCAAGACAACATTGAGGAAATTTCTTCACATGAAGCACCATAGGGCTAACGTTAAAGACAACGCGCGCCTTTAAGGGAAATATTCCCTTCAGGAAACGTACAGTGTGTTCGCCAGACCAGTAGAAATTACACCTTGACGTCATGCAGGTGAAACGAACTTTACTGGCTACATTTAGGCTTTGAAGTGCCCCAAAATCCAGTTGTCTATCAACTAACGCAAGTAGCACATACGATTACGCTGACAAACATTTGCACTTCAGCACCTTTGCGCTTGCATACATTTGCGCTTATGTACATTTAACCCGCTCAGTCTCGTGGAATCATTATATGCACCCACTCCTAATGTCGGATAATGAAAAAAACCGCGGGAGACAGCGTCCAGAAATTTGGTACACCCTTTTCCACATCAATTTGACGTGTTGTGTTAAAATCTTGAGGTCAGGTCGTCTACGGTCAACGGGTTAGTCAAGGTCAAGTGAGGCTCCTTCCAAAAAAGTTCAACCAGTCGTCACGCTTAAACGGATACAGATATTTGAATGCAAATTTCAACGTTTGCTTATCCTTCTGGATACAACAAAACGTATTAGAAGAATTCTTGATTTTTTGTTTTTGATGACTTATTGGTTTTGCATATCCGCGCATTAGGGCTAAAATCGAAGATTCTTGCGAAAGTAAGCACTTTTATGAGGGAAAATTTAGTTAAAACAACGTTTCTCGGTCCGTCCTACTCATTATAAAAATAAAAAATCAAGAAAATTGAAAACTTAAAATTGTTGAACATAAAAACATACAAGTTGGATTTTTGGGTGGTCAAATAATTTATGGCCATGGTCGAATTCGCCTTCCATTTCTGATTCAAAAAAAAAAATTGTTTTTTAAAATCTCCCCCAAAATGAACCCCAAGAGCCAGAAACATGATGTCAGTCGTGATCCCATTGATTTCCCTAGTAACGTCACTTTCGTTTGGGGAGGGGTGAAATTTCTTTAGATTTAGAGGGGGTATAAAAATAAACCCCCTCGAGACAGCGTTGTGAGGATGTGACCGGAAAGACTTGTGGGTTAATGACGCCCGTTTCGGCAAAGCAATGGCCTTAACCTGTTCGACACGGTGGTCTGCGTGGAATGGACCGAGCTGGAGATGGTCTCTGTGAATCCCAGCGGGACGCTTCAATTCCAAGGAAATATAATTACCTCCAGATCACACAGAAAGCACTAGCGACTGATCAGCACTGAATAGACCAGCGTGTGTGCAAACTGCATTAACCATCGCCCATGCAGGAATTTCATTCCAACCCACAATGTTTTCCCCGACCTTGGGAAAATGGCGCGACGCTTGGCATAGCTCATGGAATAGCTTGGTATAGCTTTGTCCACCTTATGTTTCCAATAATTTGAAGATATCGTGTCGAATTAGCGAACTGTGACGTCATCAGGGGCTGTGTCAATGCAAAATTGTCAATGCTGGACGTGGTGGTATGGTGATGAACAACTCAGCCAAAGTATTTACGTGGGATATTTGCCTCTCCTAGATTGATAGAAGTCATTGACCAACGTCAAATTAGATAATGCTTCCCTGTTTCTGAATCATTCTGGAAGTAATTTGCACTCAGAAATGAATTTCGGTGTCCATTTCGCCCCGCCTGGGCATCAGGAAATGGTGTTTTCTAGCATTACTCCATAAAGTGTCCAAAACAAGTTCAACACTTCAACTATATCTGGTCCATGACCTATGGGCAAACACCTGACTTTTACTCTGATCTAGGAGGTGAACTTGTAACCCCAACAAATCGAATATCAATTGCAAGGTCTCATCACGTCCAATGCGCTGCGTTTTCTTTCACGTCGCTAGCTCTCCTCGTTTGGGACACTCTTTCACGTCGCTAGCTCTCCTCGTTTGGGACACTCTTTCACGTCGCTAGCTCTCCTCGTTTGGGACACTCTTTCACGTCGCTAGCTCTCCTCGTTTGGATTGGCTAGCGGAGAGAGCGGAGGGATGGGGGTGGCGGGCAGCAGCAACTACCCCACGCGTTGGAGAAGATGGCAAAACACCGTGCCCGAGCGGGGGGGGGGGGGGGTTAAATGCTGTGATTCGGTAATCTTCAAGAATACATGTCTTCTGTCTTGCATGCTGGCAGTACGATTAACATAATAACTGCACATCAAACTTGAGTTCGACATAATTCACATATCCGGCAGACACTGGCCGATTCAGAGGGAGGGGAGGAAACTCGGGTCAAGTGCCCGCCCCTACCCCGATCGAGATGTGGCGCCACTTCAGAACGCTCGAGTGCACTCCCTCCCTGTCTCAACGAGTTTTTTTTGTCAGCCGATGGCGCCCCTCAGAGTAGAAAAGGTGCCACCTTCAGGAAAACAGCGCCACTCCAGAATAAAAGTACTCCCCGATCAAAATTCCAGGATCCGTCGTCTACCGACAGGGGGCAACACTTAAGCTCTCTTACACATGATGCAGCTTACTCGACATGTGATCAGCCCCATGCTGCTCTCCATGCACACCGGGATCCCAGAGGAGGCGAGTGCACTCCGGTCATGATATGAGGAAGCTGGCTTCCGGCGATTGCCTCAGTATCAAATTAAGCAGTCAAATCAAGCTGCTCAAACTTACCGGCCGCTGTCGACCTCATCGCAGTATCTGGTACGGCTCAATAAGCTGCTGAACCAGCGTCTATGCATTATATATATATATATATATATATATATATATATATATATATATATATATATGTATATATATATATTATATATATACATATATATATATTATATATATATATATTTATATATATATAGATATGTATATATATATATATATATATATATATATATATATATATATATATATATATATACCACGGCCCATTGTGACTTCCGGCGAGTGTTGCGAGTTACATGGTATTACCACCGGTCGGTGAGATGCGGAAGCCCCCAGGACCCAAGGAGTCGCTGAAAAGCTGTCGAGGAGGGTGGACTGCCAGTAGAGGCAGTCTAGAGACTTGAAGGAGATAGAGACTAGGGAGTATGGAGGGTAGAGACTAACGAGTCACTTTGAGTGTTCGTTGGACAGTCGGGCGCGCCAGTCGCTTGACCGTCGGCCGCTCGACTGCCGCCAGACTACCGTCCGTTGTCCATTTCCAAGTCCTGTCAACGTAAAATAGCTTGGCAGCAAACGGCACTTCTGAAACAAGTCTGCGGCAGCACTGTTGAAGAACCTGGCACCCGCGATCCAAACCAGGCTGCACCAGATACCACAAGTCACAGAAACCTGAGGCTTCCAATTGGAGCACAACTTCTCCACTGGGCGCTAAATGACCAATGCAGTCGATGCGCCCCAAAGCCCAAATAACTAACAACTTCCCCACAATAGTGCCGCGATCCCAGATCTGATGCTCTCTGCAATGGTGTCCATCGTCCCGATAAGACCGGATCGCGGAAGTAACTGCTGTGGTCTGTCATGAAGATCAAGACTGGGCAAGATCAAGGTCAAGATCAGGATCGCTTCAGTTGGTCCGGTGACGCCGTAGCTGAAGTTGTCACTGCTGCTTCTCATCGTGGGGGCAAGACCACCAAGACCACACGACCAACACCGCCACAAATAGACAAGACTCGCACCAGGATCATGATATCTGATGAAGCAATGACTGAACTGGACCCATGACCACTACACATCTGCCATCTGAAAGGGACGACTACATCTGCTCCTTGTGACTACGGCCTGCAGAGTGATTCCAGATTCCCTGTATCATTGTCGGCTCTATTTCTGGCCTCTACCTTGACTAGGATTGCATGGTGCATTTTCTGATCATTGTGTAATGTGCTCATATGAATACTAATACGTTGTGGGACGAGTGGCTATATTCTTGGATAATAAGGTATCAATCATATGATTCCCATCATATTCAGGTATGTCTAAGCATTTAGCAAAGCATTGTTGAGATATGAACTTGCACTTTTAATTTAATTCAAGCTGATGTACAAAATTGATGTTCACATCGTCGTGGAAGAGTGACAAATTCCAGTACATCAGAAATTGTGGGCCAATAATTGGCGCATAAAGCAGATCGCTTGCAAGTGATCTTGTTACATTGCAAAACATGAACAGTTGAAAGTTAACCCTCGCCAGTGAGAGGGGGGGTGGGTGAGTCAAGGGGGGGAGTCAGGGCGGAGTCAGCGGGGAGAGAGTTGATGGAACACCCCCCGAAGGTTTTTAGTGGATAGCTTCCGATCCGCTCAGACAGAACGCAGTTAAATTTTCAGTACCCCTGGGGCATCCTTTCCGCAGCTCTTGGTAAACAGTTGTGCTAGATCATGTCGGTTTACGGAGTTATGACGTCATAAAGTAGAACACTTCCGACCATTTTTGAGCGAAATGGCGGATCAGCGCACCTTGACATGACATTGTGACCTGAAACGACACACTTTGTGCGACATACGCTCATAGATGGCTGGATTGATATCTGGACATTGTTCCGGTACCATTTCAAGGTCCTTCAAGGTCATTGACTTATGTTACCATCGCAAGACGTTTTAGTTTGACACGATAGCTTGGATTATGTGAAGTTCTGAATCCGATTTTGGCACCATTTTTACAACGGGATGGTGGACGCCGCGGTCCTAGCTAACATTCTATCGGGTTTTCAAATGATGGTCGGTCCTTGGCGCCACTTGACCCGTGACCTGTACTTTAAATAGAGCTTGAGGTATATCCTGAGATCCACCAAGCACTGACGAACATCCTGATAATAATTAAAGTGTATGTATGTTGCAGTTTAGGAAGCATTTGCGATCAAATTGTGAGAAGTCCCGATTTATGCAGACATTTGACCGTTGACCTAACCTGGAGGGTCACGTATCACCCCAGATAAAAAAATCGGCTGTCAATCGCGAGATCGTGTCTAAACCCACACGCCTATTTTGCTTCGTCGCTCTAATACGTTTCATTTGGAAACGCCAAGTGGGGTTGCACCAGCACCCCTTCCCCCTCTGCGCTAGCGAAGGTGATACAAGTCCGCACTATTCCGGGGGAAAGGTTAAGCTGCAAAAATGTGTAGAATGTATCTGGCGGTAGAAGTCGTTCACACCGTTTCCGACCCTTGCATGCATTCACGAACCCTGTCTGTAACGTCCGTCCGGTCCATCTGGTCCAGACAGCCGAACATCTGGTCAGCAGGTCGGCTCTGTCCGAGCTCACCACGGAGCTGGACGGGTCCGTCTAGTTCACGTCACAGGCCCGCGGCCTGCCACCATCAATAACGCGATGACGTTCGATGTTCCGGCCGTGCCACGTGCCGGCGGCATCTGATCGAGTGGGAAGGCAGCCCACCCCCGATGTCAGCGACGCGGGTGGCGCCTCCACGCACGAGTCAGCATCTGTGGCGTGATGTCAGCGACGCGGGTGGCGCCTCCACGCACGAGTCAGCATCTGTGGCGTGATGTCAGCGACGCGGGTGGCGCCTCCACGCACGAGTCAGCATCTGTGGCGTGATGTCAGCGACGCGGGTGGCGCCTCCACGCACGAGTCAGCATCTGTGGCGTGATGTCAGCGACGCGGGTGGCGCCTCCACGCACGAGTCAGCATCTGTGGCGTGATGTCAGCGACGCGGGTGGCGCCTCCACGCACGAGTCAGCATCTGTGGCGTGATGTCAGCGACGCGGGTGGCGCCTCCACGCACGAGTCAGCATCTGTGGCGATGTCAGCGACGCGGGTGGCGCCTCCACGCACGAGTCAGCATCTGTGGCGTGATGTCAGCGACGCGGGTGGCGCCTCCACGCACGAGTCAGCATCTGTGGCGTGATGTCAGCGACGCGGGTGGCGCCTCCACGCACGAGTCAGCATCTGTGGCGTGATGTCAGCGACGCGGGTGGCGCCTCCACGCACGAGTCAGCATCTGTGGCGTGATGCACGTGGCCAGCGTGTTGCCGATCTCGTCATCGCTGCACGCTGTAAATATACTAATTTTTGGTTGAAATCGTATATTAAGTTGCATCACGCATAGGAATCGTGTAGTATCACGTGGCAATAGTGTAGCGATTACGTATGATAAATGCATCACGCCTAATCATGCGCAGTAGTTTGCATTACCTGACCCGTATCCTCTTTGTAATCTTTGTTTGACCATGTATGTCGTGAGCGATTTTACGATCGATGAACTGATACAATTAAAGACGATTAAAGACGATAAATCGTCTTTAATTCAACAATGCTCAGTACGGCTCTCCGCAAAATTATCAACGGATTGTATATGAATTATCTAGTGCATTTCCGAATTTCTTGGCATAGTGCAGTCGAGAGTGACAATCTGACCTTGCGTGAGCTTGCGCCGGGTTGGACGCAGAGTTAGCTTTTGTATAACATTTGGCAGCCAATTCGTTGCTGTACATGTTGGAACTTGCCGGCCGTTGTCAGCCGCCTCGCAGTGCTTGGCACGGCACGCCGAGCTGCTGAGCCAGCTTCTATGTGCCGATGGCTGGTCGACGACCTCACGTGACTTCCGCCGGGCGTGGCGGGTCACATGGTACGGCCGCCAGTTTGCGAAGTACGGAAGCCCCCAGCGCTCAGGGGTCGCTGAAAAGTTGTTCACGAGGATGGACTGTCACCCTGCTCTGAGCAGAGCCACATTGAGTTTGCGTCGGCAGGAAAGCGCGCCCCCGACCACCGCCCGTTATCGACTCAAGGTCCAGTTAATAGAGGGCAGTTAGCAGCAGATCTCGCGAACCAATTAGCGTCGGTCAAGACGAGGCTTCCCTGGATATGACAAGTCGCAGAAGCATGGGGAACCCAGTTGAGGCACGACTTCTATGCAATGCTCCAAACTACCAAACGTCTGGGCTGGCTAAAGTTTAGCCTTTACCCGCCGCCGAGCCGGGAGAGAGGAGGGGACGTTCGAGAACCCCCTAAGGTTTTCCGGAATGGTGGCTGATTGAATAAACACACACACACACATGACACTTTCGCTATCTTCTGGCACAGTTTCTTGCACATGTCACATGACTGTTAGCCGAAAGTCATCAAATTATATTGTTTTAAGACGGGTCAGAGATGACATTAGTCGAAAATCTTCGAAGTTCCGCCGTTTGGAATAGTTGCAACAGATCAATGTCAATATTGAGGTGGCTGCAGTTTAGCTTTGGAACGTTCATCAGTTAAATGTTGAAGCACATCATCCTGTGCTCGTTACACTGACCCGGGAAATTCTCGGAAGGTGTCTCGCGTCGTTTGTCGAAGTCAGGTTTAGTCTCGTTTGTCGAAGTCAGTCGACCTCGAAGTCAGGTTTAGAGGCCGACCACCGGCTGCGTTTCGTCTTACCTTTCCACGGCGAATTAATTTAACGAAGCATTGCGTTACCACTGGGTGGCTATATCGTTTGGATGGTCAGGATCGCCAGGCCACCGCGTAATGCGAACGTTTCACTTCTAATAGTTGTTTCCGCACGTTTCCGTGGAGTTATTTCAACACGATTCCGAGTTCAAAATTCACCGAGTTTCAGAGCTCTGATGTAAACGGTTCAGAAATAGCATGCGAAAAGCTGAGGATAAAGGCAGGGAAGTGGGACCGCCATCTCGTGCAATGGACTAGGGTTAAACTGACTACACCCGAATAAACATGGAACTCATCGCCACCTCTATGTTATAAGCAAGTTGCACTATACATTTTGCGTTGGCATGAGTTGCTGAATTAAATTTCTTCCACGTCTGCAAGTTTTTTTGCAAGTGCTTATCTAGCTTCAACTATGGTCACGTGCTTAATGTGGCCTGTGTAATTGAATATGTTATTGGACAAACAATCCTCCTAAATTGTTAGCTGAATATGATGAATTACACGACAAGAGCACCGAACAGACTTCGGCTGTTGGCTGAATTCAATTATTAAAGTGGTTCACCTTATAGCACGGCTGCTGAACAAACGACGTGCTTCTCGGCGTCTAGTTGCTGTCCCGTCAGTAGTGAGATTGCATATATAAGTGGAAACATTTTATCTCATAAACCGGAAAATGGTGTACCACGGTACTCCATCATATAGCATGGCTGTTGATGACCCTATTGTTTCATTTATAATTTAGGCTATGTCAGGCTACAACGCTAGGCGATGCGAGCGATTTTACCTCCATAACCGGAAAATGGTATGTCACATCAATTAACTGTATAGCAGGCTGTTGATGCCTCCTGATTTGTGTATATGTCAGGCCATGTAATGTCATGTCATGTCATGTCATGTCATGCCATGTCATGTCATGTCATGTCATGTCATGTCATGCCATGTCAGGCCATGTCAGGGCACGGAACCATGACATCACCTCTGGGGGCATCCTGTGTCCATTTTTGCCGAAGTCGTCTTTTTCGATTACGCTGTCTCGTCGGTGACCGACCTAGGAGTAAGGTAGCCGATTAATTTCGTTCTGCATCCAATGATTTTCCACCACAAAATGCATTTTATTACGACCAATACTTACCGTGTGCATCCGAACTCAGCGACAATTGTAGCGTCAGTGAAACATAAGGTAGTTATTTTAGCATTCTTAGTGCTTGTATATGAAGCTTGGTGTACACTGCGATGATTCCAATCGACTTGGTATGTTAGCGATGCACAGGAGAACGTACACGGACAGATTTGCTTGAACCTAAGCTGCAATTCGGTGCCTAATTTCACACAGTTCGTTGCACGTTCGAGTTGTCTATGGTAGGCTTCGATCGTCTGGACATCCTTGTCTCCTACTACTCCTACTCCTTATAGTTTACTGGCCGGCTAATGGTGCACGAAAACCCGCCACCAGCGTATTTGTCGGTGACAAATAACGGGCTGGTTCTTGTTTTGCTAATTGATGTCAATTACGGGCCAAATGGATTGGGGTAGCAACCACGCTACCGTGGGAGAGGAAATGTGATGAAGTGTTTTCGATGCGAGAGGAAGCATTGTCCTCACCTTTGTGTGCGACTTTGTACGAATCATGCATAGCCGATGAATGAAATATCAATGTTTGGTACCGATTCGCTATCACGTGGCTCGATTCATCCGGCATTGACCGGGCTCCTCAGCCGCACAACATTGACCGGGCTCCTCACCAGCACAACATTGACCGGGATCCTCAGCCGCACAACATTGACCGGGCTCCTCACCAGCACAACATTGACCGGGCTCCTCACCAGCACAACATTGACCGGGCTCCTCACCAGCACAACATTGACCGGGCTCCTCACCAGCACAACATTGACCGGGCTCCTCAGTCGCGCAACATTGACCGGGTCCTCAGCCGCACAACATTGACCGGGATGAGCAAATATTTATTTATTTATTTATTTATTTCACAATACATGCCCTCCACGTATAGTGGCTATTATGGACAGTCTGAGTATAACTCACAGATATTTACAAAGAAAGGATAGATTTGTGGTCAATAGTGGGAACAGATGCGCAACAAACATTCATACACCAACATAATACAATACCCATATCACTATATGCACTACACACACCGTGCTTGCAACACGAGCTGTAAACGAGTAGTTTATGGAAGTGATATGAAAACGATGGCCTAAATGTGAGTGCTTGGTGTACACAAATCTGTTTTGTAAGTTTTTGTTTTGTGTGACTAGTGTTGCTCGTGGAGATAAGCTAGTACATGCTTCTTGAAGTTAGACAGCTTCAATGTTTTTGTTTCAGTAGGGAGTTTGTTATAGTGGAAGACAGACGAGTAGAGAAATCTCCTGCGGCCCGCCTCTCTGTGTATGGCTGGCAGGTGCAGGTAGTCATCTGCACGCGTATGACGGTTTCGCAGGGTAGAGTTTGCAGAGATTTGACCCGCAATGTGTGTTGGCTCACCCGTCAGAATAATCTTGTGGAGCAAAGTAAGGCTGTGAAATAGATGCAGATCAGCTGCGGTGAGGAGACCCAACTCGTTACGGGCATCAGAAATATGATCAAATTTCCGTAGACCTGACACGACTCTAGTGGCGAAGTTAATGATCTTGTCTAGTCTGTGGATGTTTGCTGCCGACCCGTTCCCATAAACAGATATGCAGTAGCGGATATTTGATATAACTAGGCTATTGTTATATAGCCTAGGATATAACTAAACTTGCTGAATGTCAGAAATGATAAAAATAGCAAATCATTTCTAAACTTGCCCACTTCATATGGATTTTGGCCTGCTATAACAAAAGCCACTCGTGCACATAGTGCTGGAATGGCTTTGCTTGACAATATATTTATAAATGATTTCTCCTATATCTGCTCTTCTGGAATATTGCTTGAAGACTTATCGGATCACCTTCCTATTTTTGTGACTTTAACTCTTGATGAAAATCAAACCTCAACAAAAGGTAATAGAATAGCATTTGATTACAATCAAGTGACTATATTAAATGATTATTTGGTATTGGCACTGCAAAATTTTGACAACAACACTGATGCAAATGTTGCGTGTTCTCAATTGATAAATGCATATACAGAAGGTATGAAGCTTTGTACTAAAACACTTACACATAGCAGTAGGAGAACCCCCATGAAGCCATGGATAACTGCAGGAATATTATGTTCCATAAATAAAAAAAATAAATTATACAAGAAGTACTTAAAAAATCAAAGCATACAAAATATATTAGAGTATAAACAATATAGAAACATTTTAGTTCATATCTTAAGAAATGCAAAAAAACTGTACTATCAAACAGCACTCTATCACAATCAGCAAGATAAACAAAAAACTTGGAACATCCTAAATGAACTGATAAATAAGAAAAAAAATTAGATCCAAACTTCCAGATACATTAGTAGATGAAGATGGCAATGAATATGAAAAGAATTCTGTACCAAATGCATTTAATAATTTCTTTGTCTCTATTGAAGAAAGGCTAGAACAAAAAATAGCACCTACAGAAAAAGATCCTACTGAATACATGGCTGAACCTACCTATGCAAAGTTTTCTGATAATATATGGACCAATGAAGCTCAAGTAGAATCAATTATTAGGAACTTGAAATCTGTTGGAGGTGGCATAGATGGAATCAACACAAAAATTTTAATGCTTACATATCAAAGTATATTGAAACAGATTACCCATCTACTTAATATCTGTCTACCAACTGGAATATTTCCTGACGATTTTAAGAAAGCAGTTGTTGTACCTATATTCAAGGCAGGAGAACGTCATAAATTCACAAAATATCGACCTATATCTTTACTCCCTATATTCTCTAAAATTTTGGGAACAAATATTACACTCCTATCTTTCATCATATTTGGAACTAAACGATGTACTAAGCCCTTTTCAATTTGGCTTCGGAAGAAATCATAGCACATACATGCCCATTATGCATTTATATAATGAAATTACGAAGTCCATTGAAAATGGAGATATTTTGTGTGGCTTATATATTGATTTAAAAAGGCCTTTGACACAGTTAGCACAGACATACTAGTTAGGAAATTACAGTGCATTGGAGTTGAAGGTCCCCTACTTAGGATATTAGAATCATATCTTAAAAATAGATATCAGCAAACTAAAGTATATGAGATGTTATCTGAACCAGAGTTAATTTCTATGGGTGTTCCTCAAGGCTCCATTCTAGGACCATTATTATTTATCATTTATATCAATGACTTGGCCAGAATTCTAAAACAAGCAAATATGTACTTCTTTGCTGATGACACAGCTATTCTTGTCAAGGGTAGAAATATAGATGAATTACAGAATAAAATGAATGGCATTGTGCCTGAGCTAACAACATGGTTCAAAGCAAATAGGTTATCTCTAAATGTAACAAAGACAAATTATCAAATATATTCTGGAACTCCCAGCAATGACATAGATATAGTGATCAATTTGGCAAAAGTGAACAGAAAACAACAAATCAAGTATCTTGGCATAGTGCTTGATGAAAAATTGACTTGGCATGGGCACATTGGTTATGTCACAGCCATCATTAGTATAAACTTGGGTATTATGGGGAGGGCAAAATATTTCATTACAAGTCGAGAACTGAAGTACTTATATAACTCTTTAATCCTTCCCTATATAAATTACTGTGCGGTGATTTGGGGTAATAATTATCCCACAAGATTAGACCAAATTATAAAATCCCAGAAACGAGCATTACGGATTATTAACTATAAACATTATACATATCCTACATATCCAAAATGAGTTATTTATCAAGTACAACATATTGAAGTTCACTGATATGGTGCAGGAACAAAACATATTAATACTGCACAAATTTGTACATGATACATTGCCATGTGCTATGGCTGACTTCTTTCAATATGCAATGCCTACTAATACAAGAATCATTCAACATTTGTCTATACCATTTCCTTATCGACAATATAGGCTGTTTGCTATTACATACTCTGCACCAAAATCCTGGAATAGTGTAATTTGCCAAATATTTCCCAGAATAGAACAGGTGCCAAGGAAAAAAATGTGCTAAAGAAATGCCTTAGACATTACTTTATGGAATTATACATATCAAACGAGAACTGAAGACTGAATCTAGTTCATGTAACTCATATAGATAACTTTTAAAAATTATACCTTGCCATAGAGAACGTCACTGTTAATATAAGGCAACACAGAAAAGTATGATGTGCGTGAATGAATGGGTTTTTTGTTTTTGTTTCGTTTTGTTTTTTTGTTTCTTTTTGTGATGGAGGATTCTGTTAGGTTCCTATTCACCCGTGCATATTCTGCATGAGTTATCTTCGTCTGAATGCTTTCATCTTTTCTGTACTCCCCCTAACATTTCAACTTGTCACCCTGGGAATTCCGTGGGCGCTACTAGCTTGCTACCTGCCCATGGTTTTCCCGGGGTCTCATTTCCTTTCTACTAATTGGTGGTAGTCTATCTGCAAAAAGAAAAAGAAAATACAGAAGGGATGGTAATAGTATTGGTATAATCACATTCTGTTGTATCTCTTGCTTGCATCCCGAGGCACCCATGGGTTGGCTGTCCTGATCTATGGGCAGCTCACCTAGGGAAGCCCCACACTGAAAGACCCAATGAAGGTGCATACAGCCAAATTAGGATAGGCTGCTGCTGCATCTGATATGGGGACGACAATAAAAAAAAAAAAATAATAAAAAAAAAAAAAAAATTGACTATAGTGAAGAGGGTACTGGTCGGCAGATGGTGACGCAGATGGCTCAGGGCCAGAAGGAATCCAGTGCACTTGCGAACCACAACAGCTACATGGGAATCCCACGACATGTGGCGATCAAATGTCACCCCAAGGTTCCTACACGAATGACTTTCATCTATCACGGCGTCCCTAAAGCACACTCGTATCGGGGTAATATTGCGAAGATTTTGACGCGATCCGAACGTGAGAAGCTGAGTTTTGGTTGGGTTTACCTTCAAACCGTTTTCCAGGAAGTAGTCGTAAAGTTGGTTCAGACATGTCCCCATCTGATTTATCAGATTTTGGAGATCAGATTTGCGACCGGAGATGAGGACCTGGGTGTCGTCTGCGAACTGAGTGACGTGTGCTACCGGGACGTGCAAACTGAGGTCGTTCGAAAAGATGCAATAGAGGAGTGGACCTAGTGATGAGCCTTGAAAAACACCTATGTTGTTTGGAAGAAAGGAGGAGAGATGCCTGTTTCCGCGTTGATCTGAGATGCTAACAGCCTGCGTGTGACCTCCCAGATAAGCCTTAAACCAGTCAGTATCGATTCCATGGAGTTCTAGTTTAGTGAGCAGTTTGGTGTGATCTATTACGTCGAAGCATTTACTGAGGTCCAGAATGCAAAGGAGAGCTACTTCCGAACGGTCCATTGCTGCTAGTATTTTGTCCGTGACTGAAATCAGGGCGGTTTCCGTAGAGTGGCGTGGTCTGAAGCCGTGCTGAGTTTGGGCCAGTAGGTGGTTTGCGTTCAGGTAGTGATAGAGTTGCTTCTGCACTACCCTCTCTGTGATTTTGGCGATAACCGGAACCAATGAGATGGGCCTAAAATTAGAGGGATCCGAAGGATCTCCTGATTTGTGAATGGGAGTTACTATTGACTGCTTCCAAGTGGAGGGGATATCAGCTGTAGTCAGGCATGTGTTTATAATGTCCAGCAGCACTTCTCCGATAAAAAAGAACATAAATTTGATGACCTTAATACAGATCCCGTCGGGTCCGCAAGCACTTGTGCTCCTCATCATATCCATGACAATTTTGGTTAGCTGTTCGATGGATATGGGTGATACTTTATAGGAGCTGGTAGAGACGCGCGATAGCCGGCAACTGGGAGGTGTGTGTTCAGACATGTTTGCCTGGCGTTTGACCTGTGCTGATACCTTAGGTCCGACACTAACAAAGTATTGATTTAGATGCTCAGGTAGGACCTGGGGTTGAACTCTATGAGAACCTTTTTTGGTGTCGATAATGGGCTTTATAGCACGCCACGCAGCTGATGGGCCTTTCTGTGCTATCTTTCTGCTAATATCGTCCCTACAGTCAGCTCTAATAGCTGAGCGAACTTGTCTGTTAAATATTTTGTATGTGCTTCTATCTTGCAAGTGCAAAGCTACATTTCGCCGGTGCATGAGCTGTTTGGTAGCTTCGCTGACATATGGTGCTGTTGGGTTTCGAATTTTGATGTTTCTGAGGGGCAGGTGCTCGTCGAGAATAGGAGTCAGCAATTTCAGCAGGGTGTCCCATTTGTCCGTTACTGAGATGCGCCCAGTGACCTGGACCCAGTCGATCTCACCAAGGTAAAGGGTCAATTCCGAGATATCTACTCGTCCGTAAGAACGTGACTGACTTTATCACGGTGTTAACTGAGGAAGGCCTGTTTACTTTAATGGAACATATGATAAATTTATGAGGACTGTAGTGGCAGAAACTCACTCTGGTTCTGCCGACGGAGATGGGCGAGTTTGTTAGGATGACATCCAATAAAGAGCCTGTGGCGAATGTAGGGCGCTGCACTGTCACGGTAAGTGAATAGTTGCTGATGAACTCAAGCAGGTGTGTTTTGCTGGGGCTATTAGCCGTGTCGAGAAGGTTACAATTTAGATCACCTGCGGGGTAGAAGGTGCCGGTAAAGTTCAGTGTCGCCAATTGAACCTGTCTTTCAAGCTCAGCGAAGTCATCATTTAAGGCAGGTAGAGTGTTACGAGGAGGCCGATAGATTGCCGCTAGAATGAAATACTTTCCGCTCTTGCCTTTGACTTTG
Organism: Ashinkailepas kermadecensis; assembly: GCA_034440615.1. Classification (NCBI taxonomy): domain Eukaryota; kingdom Metazoa; phylum Arthropoda; class Thecostraca; family Neolepadidae; genus Ashinkailepas; species Ashinkailepas kermadecensis. The sequence continues at coordinate 1,812 of JAOTOM010004742.1, read as the reverse complement.
GCCCAGAGTGATTCTAGTTTGGAGCTAGAGTTCGGAGGCGTAGAAATTTTCAAAACGGTAATAGTTAGTGCTGACTTGGCGATAATCGCCACCCCACCGTAACCACAAGAGTCGGGCCGGTCCACGCGTTTCACTCGGTAACCGGGGAAGTTAATGAGACACGTGGGGGTGCTAGGTCGCAGCCAGGTCTCAGTCACCACAGCTAGGTCTAGAGAGTAAGTATGAAGGTCGTTGTGTAGTTCAAGTAGCTTAGGTTTGATAGATTGTGCATTGATGAGTCCCAGGTGGAGCTGTCCTTTGTGCTGTTGAGCTGTCGCATGGCTTGCTCCGCCCCGCGATCCGCGTCTTCTGCCGCCCCTGGCGCCGCGCCTGCCCCGGCGTGTTTTCATGGGCGTTGTTTGTATAACGGCGACGCTCCTCGGTCGGGTTGGCCGAGGGGAGCCCCAACTGGTGACTTGTGGAGTCGGTGAAGGCTGCGGCGGTGACGACGTCACGGACGGGACGGCTGCGTGCCCGTGGCGAGCCCGGGTGACCGGGGGACGTGAAGGCGGTTAAAATTTGAACGAGGGCGATGGATAGCAGCAGCCTGATGATGTCCGTGTGCATGATGAAACTGGTAGAGCTGTAGATAGACGATGAAGAGCACTATTGCTAGAGGCACAGGAATTCCGAGAGGCACCAAGGCGTCAGTCCGTCAGCCTTCTCCGCTGCAGTGTCGGAAAGAAGACTAACCACGGGCAGTAGCTGATGATTTAAGCAAGGAAAGTCAATATAGAGAAAGGCGCTGTCACTTCTCCACTCACTCAATTTTTCAGGCGTCCAATCGCTGTGCAATCATTGTCCAATCACTGCACAATTTCCGTCAGGAATGACCAGAAGAATTTTCACCAAGGAGTTCAGCCACTTCGCGCACGTGTAGCGTATAGGTACGCCGGTTTTGGTTTGCCGATATCTCACTTCTTCTTTTTTCTGGGTCCACTTCACTCTTTCTGCTTCACTACTCACTCACTCTCTCTCTGATGAGTTTCACACACCCTATACAAAGGCACAAAGAGGGCGAGGGAAAGGCTGGACGAGCGACCGAGACGCTTCTGCTCGCGGCGCCGCGCTCAGGCCAACTGCTCAGGCCAAAATATTAAGCTCAAGGTTATCTCTGAACGATTGGGCCGATTTTGACAATTCAAGCGCCAATCGATAACGCCGTGGCGGGTGATTTCACAGCAATGTACCCATTATGTTTAAGTCCGCATAAAGGTCACAGGCCAAGGTTAAATCTTCACAATGGGAAGTATAGGAATTGTTTACTCTCCTCGACCATGAACTGTATTCAAAAGTGTATTTCATGTTGTGAAAGCATTACGCACTGATTAAGTATGCCGCATCAGGAGGTACCCGATTCAAGCTTGCCGCACCAGGTCACAGGTCAAGGCCAAGTGCAGTCCAAATGAGAGCTGAAATTTTGGTCATTGCTTTCTCCTATTTGAACCATCATGCATCCTGTGAGAGTGCTTAGCATTAACTTCGAGTATGAGACATGTGAGCAGTCGCAGTTGTTTGTTCATAACCCATGCAAGGGTCAAGTTCAAATGGATGGTCCTGTTGGCGAATAAGCGGATGGGTACACGTGGATATCCTGGTTTGTAATAGAAAGCCAGACCATCAAGTTAGTACATGCTATTATCATGTGCTACAGGCCTCTGCTGTGCGTGCAGCTTTGCAGGCTTCACCTGATGTGGTGAAGGGGGATGGGAGGAAGGCCAAGGATGTATCAGGCCAGCCTTGTCAAAAGAGGATGGCTCGGAAAATATTGGG
>JAOTOM010004741.1:387500-432174 GCA_034440615.1 Ashinkailepas kermadecensis | reverse complement strand
ACCGGGGCCGGCATCACACCACACCGGGGCCGGCATCACACCACACCGGGGCCGGCATCACACCACACCGGGACCACCATCACATCACACCGGGGTCGGCATCACACCACACCGGAGCCGACACCACACCACACTGGGGTCGGCATCGTACCACACCGGGGTCGGCATCACACCACACCGGGACCACCATCACATCACACCGGGGTCGGCATTACACCACACCGGAGCCGACATCACACCGAGGCCGGCGTGGCCTGCTGCCGCAGGACGGATGATAGTCTTCCTGGGCGGCCACGCCAGCGGCTTCCGCAACGTCCACGACCACGACACGTACGACGTGGACGGCACGCGGCTGTTCCACGTGCGCGGCATCAGCACGGTCGACACGCGCGCCGTCCAGGTGGCCGAGCACACGTCCAGTCTCGACACCGAGGACGTGTTCGTGCTGGAGACGCCCAGCCGGACCTACGTCTGGTACGGCAAGGTACGGCCCGCAGACATACGTCTGGCACGACAAAGTACGGCCCGCAGACCTACGTCTGGTACGGCGAGGTACGGCCCACCTCCCGGCCGGCTACAGTCGTGTGATGGATGTACGGCGGCGCGTTATGTCCCATGTGTGATGCATGGTGCAGTGGCATACCTCAGCTGCGATGCACGATGCAGTGATGCACAATGCGGAGACACAAGCCAATGAATCCAGGCATCTGTCGGACAGGTTGTGACAATAGCTGGGATCCCTGAGTGAAAATAGGCCCGTTGCTGATTTAGCGTCGCATGTGTTCGGAGTTTGGACCAAATTTTATTTTACTTACGTCATCAGGTTTTAGAGCTTGATAACAGTCACAGGGGCCTATCTGGGTGATCCTATAAAGGGGAGATACCATAGAAAGGGAAACGAGTGAATGAAACCTAATCAATGTTATTTCCTGAGTTCTAAAGAAATTCACTTCGTATTTCACGAAATGGCTCGTTGATTATCGATACACCAACACGCTCTTTATGTTGACATTATTTGAATGCTATGCAATTCATTTTGTATAAAGCCTAGTGCATTGTGTCATACTGATGTAATGGTAAAATATCACCAATGAGCGAAATTATACTGGAGGATGATAGCGGCATGATTAAGACCTAGGACACGGAAAATGTATTTGCTGCTGACGCCTCAGCTGCTGACACCTCAGTTGCTGATTCTCCAGCTGTAGACGCCTACTCCTGTGCTGATGAGTGGCTCATTCCTCAGCTGCTGATTCCTCAGCTGCTGACGCCTACTCCAGCGTCAGCAGCTGAGGTACGTCGTTGATCAACCAACCAGCAGCTGGTTGGTTGATTATTTGGACTTAAGGGCGCGCCGACTACGAGGTCATTTAGCGCCCATGCTACTCTTGTGCTCAGAAGTGGCTGATGCCTCAGCTGCTGACGCCTACTCCTGTGCTCAGAAGTGGCTGATTCCTCAGCTGCTGACGCCTACTCCTGTGCTCAAGAGTGACTGATGCCTCAGTAGCTGATTCCTCAGCTGCTGACGCCTACTCCTGCGCTGATGAGTAGCTGATGCCTCAGCTGCTGACTCCTACTCCTGTGCTCAGGAATGCTGTGACGAGGAGAAGGCGATGGCGGCCAGTGTAGCGGAGTTGGTGTCGCCCGGCCGCACCGCCATTGTCATTGAGCAGGTGAGGCGCACTTCCTGTCGCGTCCGTGCTGATCCAGGCCACCATTGAGCAGGTGAGGCGCACTTCCTGTCGCGTCCGTGCTGATCCAGACCACCATTGAGCAGGTGAGGCGCACTTCCTGTCGCGTCCGTGCTGATCCAGACCACCATTGAGCAGGTGAGGCGCACTTCCTGTCGCGTCCGTGCTGATCCAGGCCACCATTGAGCAGGTGAGGCGCACTTCCTGTCGCGTCCGTGCTGATCCAGACCACCATTAAGTAGGTGAGGCGCACTTCCTGTCGCGTCCGTGCTGATCCAGACCACCATTGAGCAGGTGAGGCGCACTTCCTGTCGCGTCCGTGCTGATCCAGGCCACCATTGAGCAGGTGAGGCGCACTTCCTGTCGCGTCCGTGCTGATCCAGACCACCATTGAGCAGGTGAGGCGCACTTCCTGTCGCGTCCGTGCTGATCCAGGCCACCATTGAGCAGGTGAGGCGCACTTCCTGTCGCGTCCGTGCTGATCCAGACCACCATTGAGCAGGTGAGGCGCACTTCCTGTCGCGTCCGTGCTGATCCAGGCCACCATTGAACAGGTGAGGCGCACTTCCTGTCGCATCCGTGCTGATCCAGGCCACCATTGAGCAGGTGAGGCGCACTTCCTGTCGCGTCCGTGCTGATCCAGACCACCATTGAGCAGGTGAGGCGCACTTCCTGTCGCGTCCGTGCTGATCCAGGCCACCATTGAGCAGGTGAGGCGCACTTCCTGTCGCGTCCGTGCTGATCCAGACCACCATTGAGCAGGTGAGGCGCACTTCCTGTCGCGTCCGTGCTGATCCAGGCCACCATTGAGCAGGTGAGGCGCACTTCTTGTCGCGTCCGTGCTGATCCAGGCCACCATTGAGCAGGTGAGGCAGACGAGCATACTGCGTAGTCCGGTGCCAGAATGCAGACGCAGATGCTGCCTACTGGTGGACGTTTTTACCGTCTGCATTCGCCGCAGTGTCCTATGGTGGTGTGTGCAATTCTGCAGCGGGGTCCACGAAGTGCGACATTATGATCACAAGCTAGCTAAAAAAGAGAAATTCGAAAGGTTACTGTTTTATTTCATAATATTTTAATAGTGTCAAATCAAGCGTTTAAACTGGAAGCATGTAGACAGGGCTGGTCAGCTTCTAGCATGTTGTGTATTGTTGCCTTTATTTTGCTGCAGGTACGTGTGAAGAGTCACCATCCATCAGCAGATACTTGTGCCTTGTGGAAAAGCGAATTCGTTGCGTGCGAATCATGCAATTACTGGGAGCTTCGTCTCGCCACAGGGCTCCGAGCCGGCCACATTCTGGGCGTCCCTGAAAGGCGACCCAGCTGAGGTGAAGGTCAGCGAGGCCACAGCCACGCAACCGGAGAAAAAACTCATCCATTGTTACGAGGACGATACTGGCAAGTTCCTAGTGGATGAAGTGGAGAGCTTCGAACAAGGCGTGAGTAGAGCCAACGATGCAGCTGGGCGATAGTGTCGTTATGGCATTGATATGAATAATCCATAAATATATTTTCAACAGCATTTATTCATGAATTATATTTAGAAATATGAATCCATCAGGAAGCTGGAAAACAGCAAATACACAATCTCGAAGAGTGGAGGTACACCCGAAACGTTTCGGATCGTTGCACAACTGTATTAAGTTGTTTGTGGCATGGTTCATATTGGTCTGAGCGAGTTCTTCCTGTGACGAAATCTTACCTGGAAGTCAAATCATGACATTGTAAGCAAATGTAATAAGAGGGAAAAGTTCGAGTCGTTTTCAGGGAGTTGTTTTCATTGTTTGTCAGTTATATCGCAATAGGTGTGAGTGGGCTCGGAAGGTATATGGCAGCAATTATAAACATTGCAGTTGGATTACCGTGGTCCAAATATCCTGACGTATAACTAGATCACGTCAAACCATCCCAGTTGTACTACGGTGGCATTATTTCACTCTGGAGCCAAAGAGCGAAAGGGTAACTAAGGGACAGCGATATTGGCAATGATGAACTTTCTCATGAACACCATACCAATTGTGGATATTCAGCATGCAATATGGATATTCAGCACAAATGTACTAAACAGCGTACATTGTTGCAGGATTTGAATGAAGATGACGTCATGCTGGTAGACACCGGCGATGAAATCTACATATGGATGGGGGAGGACGCAAGCGTGAAGGAGAAGGAGAGTAGCATCCAGTTGGCGGCGGTAAGTTCAGCTCAACAGAGAGTGTTGGCAGAAACGGTGAACACCCATGGCACTCATCCAACCGGCCAACTAGAAGTGGCACCCCGAGTTCAGAAACTACCAGCCAATCTGCATGGCTGCCAGACAAATTTAGGTTAACGTTAAGAAGTTCTTGAGTCAAGCCGACAGATAGCTCGCTCTAGCCTACACCGACCATTGTGTAGTGCCCTCCCACGACCTTGATGGACTCCAAGACCCTGCCCTATGGTGTGCTTCTCTCTCTGCTGTAGGCGTTCGTGAAGGCGGACATGACGGTTCGCGAGGATACCACCATCATTAGAGTGCCGCAGGGCGGTGAACCGCCCTCGTTCAAAGCACTCTTCCCCAGCTGGGACGACGCCTTCTTCAAGGTAGGCTTCAGCGTGAAAATGCGCCCAACTGCCGACACAAAACCTGACGCTTTCCTGTGACTTTCAGATGTGAGTAGACAATGCCATAATCATTTCGAATGAGTCATGTTGTCTCAATAATTCGCAGTTAAAAGCTCGCTTTGTACGTTTTTGCGTGTCACGCTTGATGGGTACCACATGCATATAGTGCTATTAAGCTGCCAATATTTATTTCATTGTGTCGACATTTCATTATGGTTTGGCCATGCGTCTTCGTGTACCTTATTTACCTGTCTCTGTATGTCTGCTTTGGTTTACCCCTCTGAAAACATTTCGCGTCTTTGATGTTACATTCAATTTGTGTGCTTATTTGTGTACTACCCACCAAATTGATCGAATGTTGCGCATTAATGTATCGCACTCAGTGGCTGTTAATTTACCATCCGACTAGTGTGACATTCCACATTTCTACGTGGGAGAGGAGGGGGAGGGGTGCAGTCACGGGTGGTGGACTTGATTGAAGCTCATCATTCAGAATCGTCGTGGGAGGTAGGCGAGATACCGGTGGTGGCAGTTAGAATGGCGGCAAAGGCAAGCTTTTTTACCCACAAGAGGGCCGTGAATCTCCAGCTCCACCGGCTACTCCTTTGGCGTTCCAAAACTATTAATTTTACCTGTCTCTCTTGCCGCGTAGCAGCAAGAGAGTTGTTTGGATTCTGAATGCAAATTGGTTTCTGAGCGCGATTTAAATGTTCTGATGGTGTGCGGAGAATCTGTGCGGAGAGCAGCCACGGGCCTGACGACCAGCTATGAATTGGCGTGAATTGTTTATCCTTGCGTGCGTTTTTCTTTTAGCAGCTATAATGGTTCTTGTTTCTCAGAAGTAACAAGCTTCTCAAGAAGATGCTGACGGCGATCCCCTCTCAGGTTGGTTTGCTCGTCCGCACGAGGATTCACGTGAGCGGAGGATGCTTTACTATGTATATTGTTTTGCTGCTGTGCATGTGCTGTGTTCAGAAGTGATATGGCTTGTATTGTTCTAACCTGTTGTGTTTGATTAACCCTCCGTTCACATTGCAGGGAGGGGAAAGTGGAGGACTCAGATTGATTCCCATCAGGTTTTTCTGAGATAACTCATAAACCGTTCAAGATATCGCTTTGAACATTGGCATACATTCTAGCAAATGATGAGTGCACATTGTCAAACATTGAGGTCTGGTCCATTAAGATTAAAAAACTAGGGCAGGTCTAAATCATACCTCGTCTCAATGCGGTTTTTGATGTGGATCGAAACATTTCCCATCAACAAAGTACAAAATATAGGATACAATTGAATCCTGAATGCATATGCAAATGATTGAGTCAAGTACATTACAACATAAATGATCTCGAATCAGACCACCAGGTTAAGCGGGGGTGTAGACTGGATGGTTTTGTTTTGGCATAACTTCAGCACCAATGAATATGTTTGAAAAATCTGAGTATGCGCAATGATAGATTATGTCATCTAGTAGTGTTCCAAGCTTTGAGTCCATAATCCTGGCAAGACGGGGTTCGAGTAGCTTCGCGCGCTCGCATTTGGCCCCCGGTTGGGAGGGTCAACTGGCAACTGGCCCGATAAGGCCGGGGACGAGCTACCAGGGCGACCGTGTCGGTGCATTGACGGCACGTAGAATTCGGACTACATGAAAAAAAAGATAAGGTTTGGCTACTGAAACATGATCTGGAATGTCTCAGGAGAGGGCAAATGTATTGCAGGCTCTCTCAGGGCTAAAATAAAGGTTACTGCGATGCAAAAAATAGTTCAACCATGGTAATTTTGCACGCGCATTTCTATGGTGATGTGATTATGGCCCCCAAGCACAGTTGAAGCATTTGTACTGCTTTGGAAAAGCTTGGGAAATTATTAAAGCAAAATTTACCACTTGGCATTAATTTCCACAAATGTCATCAAAGAATGTGGGAGCATATCTTTCCTTGACTTGATGGTGCCTAATGTTTTTTCCAGAGTACACTACGTTTTGAAACTCCAAGTTTGTTCCAACTTACGATTAAACTTTTGTGAGGTTTTGGTGCGGGTCCCTCATTTTTCGCTTCTTATGCGATATATGTTTGCTATTGCGCTATTTTGCACTAAGGGCTTTGCACGCAATGTGTAGGCAAGTTTAATTGGCCTGCCATTAATAGTTTAGGGTTTGCCTCGATTGGTTCTCAATTTCAAGAGCTTCTCCAAACCACCAAGTTCTCAAATCAAACAGCCGTTAATGCCTTGGCATTGATCGGGCTGATAGTCAAGCAATACGGCAACACTTGAGCAACAGTTTCAACAACTTCTCCAAAACCAGCAAAAACCAACACCGTCGCGTTCCTTTTTAAATTCGTGCCTCCAAATAACCGGGCAACCATGGCGGACAACCGTCCAGCGTCTGCACGCTCTCGCCTTCACCCGATCGGTAACATCTTACCGCGTCAACCGTCCAGTCGCTTCTGGGCAGAGCCGCGCGCGCGACAGGGGCACCAGTCCCCCATGGGAAGGGGTGGGGGTGGGTGCAAGGTGTTGGCCTACCGGTCATTGTGCAGACGATCTGTCATATTCATCTGTCGTATTGTATGTCGTGTCATATTTAGCTGTAGCATTGTGCAGCATCATTTGCCTTCTGGAACTGTATGGTGAATTTAGATGCCGAGTTAGAATAGGGCACCAAAGCCTCCCTGTGTTCCATATGTTGGCGAAATGTCATCCCAGGGCTAGGATTGTCTGAGGCCAATGAGCTCGGAGCGCCTACACTAGGGCACAATTGGACGCCGAATTCCAATACAGCGTCTAAGCCTACCCCCAAAAACCGAAGCTTTTCAGAAAAATAAACCAAAGTCATTCGGAATTATCCCATTACAGTGATCTTTGATTACGGGGGCCGCGGTAGCTCAGTTGGTAGAGCGTCGGACTCTTGATCGAAAGATCGTGGGTTCGAATCTCACAACCGACTGAGTTTACCGAGTCCACCCGCGACCAATCGGCGTGAGAGGTTGGCGACGCTATATAACCTAGCGGTTGAATGCGTCGTAAAAGAACCAAAGGTGATCTTTGATTACCTTGAATAATTTAAAACCCTAGCAATCTATAGTCAATCATCTAAAACATTATATTCCACAATTTCGGTTTTAATAAATGCATATATAAAATAATTGAATGCTTGTATAAATGGGGTGCCCTACGGAGTGGCTACCCAAGCATACCACGTTGGCCATGCCCCCATGACCCAGCCTGACATTAACCTGAAACTTTTCGCACGTTGTTGGAAACCATTGTGGCCCTTCGTATATATTCCGACTTTCTGGTGGGCACAATTCACAAAAAGAACACTTTGAGATAACGGCATATGTCTGGCTTTGACCATGATCTAACTCATGAAGACCTCATGTCAAAATGATTAGTTTATTTTAAGTGTCAATCCGTCAAAACTAGAACGATTTCACGTGATAATTTCCTGAGCTTGAGGTGTAGTTAAACAGTGCAAAGCGCATGAGCTCAATACAGTCGAGAGTGAACATCCTCCTAGCCTGTCAACACAGAGGCACCCCTCTTGAGAACTGCACAATGATGCATGCATTACACGAGTGTAGGACATTTATTTTCCATGAGCAGTATTTCGGATCAAAATTCAAGCATGCCACTCACCAACTAAGTACCCATAGGTTTTTAATCGCTACTTATGTAATGTGTGTGTGTGCGTGTGACCGTGTGCTCAAAGCATTTGATGTGCGCTCTGGCAGTGACAATACCCTGTTGTGACTCTGGTTCTATAGTTCCGAGTCGTCCGACGTGTGGTTCTATAGTTCCGAGTCGTCTGACGTGTGGTTCTGTTGTTGCCGGCCATCTGACGTGTGGTTCTGTTGTTGCCCGCCATCTGACGTGTGGTTCTGTTGTTGCCCGCCATCTGACGTGTGGTTCTGTTGTTGCCGGCCATCTGACGTGTGGTTCTGTTGTTGCCCGCCATCTGACGTGTGGTTCTGTTGTTGCCCGCCATCTGACGTGTGGTTCTGTTGTTGCCGGCTATCTGACGTGTGGTTCTGTTGTTGCCCGCCATCTGACGTGTGGTTCTGTTGTTGCCCGCCATCTAACGTATGGTTCTGTTGTTGCTCGCTATCTGACGTGTGGTTCTGTTGTTGCCCGCCATCTAACGTATGGCTCTGTTGTTGCCCGCCATCTAACGTATGGCTCTGTTGTTGCCGGCTATCTGACATGTGGTTCTGTTGTTGCCCGCCATCTGACGTGTTGCTCTGTTGTTGCCGGCCATCTGACGTGTGGTTCTGTTGTTGCCCGTCATCAGACGTGTGGTTCTGTTGTTGCCGGATATCTGACGTGTGGTTCCGTACTCACAGGTTCGCCTGACGTATGGTGGAGCCAAACTCCTCCTGTCCTCTTTTAACCCGACTTACTTCGAGTGAAGGCTCGTGACTCTGCAGGGCTGTGGTGACATGCCGCTTTGGTTTTGAGTTCACGTGCCGAAAATTAGGAAGTCGAGGCATCGTGAAAAACGTCTTCTTGTCACGTGCATTGCACACTGTGCCACTCTGTGATCTACATTCTAAGCTGATTAATGTTCTAGGTTCTCTATACATTGTTTAACTATGCTGTTTTTTTTACCCTTCCGTCGTTCGTATTTTATAACGTGTTCACTAACAACTTTAGTTAGGTTTAGAGGAATCGTACCCCTTCAGGGTCTGTTGCTCCCGCCAATGTTCAGAGGAATCGTGCCTCTTCAGGGTCTGTTGCTCCCACCAATGTTCAGAGGAATCGTGCCTCTTCAGGGTCTGTCGCTGCCGCCAATGTTCAGAGGAATCGTGCCCTTTCAGGGTCTGTTGCTGCCGCCAATGTTGAGAGGTATCGTGCCCCTTCAGGGTCTGTTGCTCCCGCCAATGTTCAGAGGAATCGTGCCCCTTCAGGCTCTGTTGCTGCCGCCATTGCATGCTGTATTTGTTCCTGAACTCTCCGCGTCTCTTTCAAGATTATCTTGAAAAGTGTTCGTTCGGTGCTACGAAGTGCAATGACGTCCTGCTTTTGGAAATACTTCGTGCGTCATATTGGTGCCAACTGTGTATGCTCAGCGTCCAGAAGCGCATTTATCGATGTCGATATCACAGGTTGACTCTGATAGTAGTTGGGTGATTGTTCTAGAACTTTGCTAAGAGTATCGCTACTCTGGAACTCTGAACGTATCGCTGCTCTGGAACTCTGAACGTATCGCTGCTCTGAAACTCTGAACGTATCGCTGCTCTGAAACTATGAACGTATCGCTGCTCTGAAACTCTGAACGTATCGCTGCTCTGAAACTATGAACGTATCGCTGCTCTGAAACTATGAACGTATCGCTGCTCTGAAACTATGAACGTATCGCTGCTCTGAAACTATGAACGTATCGCTGCTCTGGACCGCGCGTCGTGTAACAGCGAAGCAGCGCCGAACCCGTTCGGTGTCGTGTGTATTATCGCACAGCACCACCATCGATCTTCCCACACTGATGTCAGTCAAATACACGTGGAACTTGTGTTACTTGACGTTCGCATCAAATACATGGGAACATCTGACCACATGGCGGAAAAATACGTACCGCGAAGTACACCAAGGTACCACAGTTGGTCAACTCGTAGTGAAGCGAACCCTGCAGACAACTGCCAGCTACATGTTCGCAAAATATACATCCACCTTATCTCACCTTCGCAAATAAGCGGTTTGTGCACCAGCACAGCGCAAGGGTATCAGTTGGCAGAACTGCATCGAGATGCTCTTTTATCTCGTGTCGCCTTGTCGGCCGGTATTTCAGAATTCGCATAGGCACAAACCACTGCTCATTGGTCTGTCGCTTTCAATGCTGTGGTTCTACGTGGTCGAGTATTCCGTGTGGGCGTATTTCGCCAGGCGACCACACCCAATTACTTCTGCACACGCAACCACTCGTGGCATTGCTGCAAACATGATAACGAAACCGCGCAGTGACAAGGACAATCAGCAAGGCATTGTTCTGAACAACATGTCTTGTGAAATATAAACATGGTCGTCTTCCCAATGGTATTACACATTGGTCGCATGGTCACCCCGTAGGTAACCGCTTCGTTGTCTGTCTTTCAACACAATGATCGCATGGCCATCCCGCAGGTAACCGCTTCGTTGTCTGTCCTTCAACACAATGGTCGCATGGCCATCACGTAGGTAAACGCTTCGTTCTCTGTCCTCCAATGCAAACCGACATTTCCACGGACGCAGCTGCGGTAACGCACCACAACTTCACACCCATCTATACAACGTCACCCATCTACAATGTCACACCCATCTACAACGTCACAACCATCTGCGACGCTACAATCATCTACAGCTTCACATCCGTCTACAACGTCACACCCGTCTACGTCACCGACCTTCAACGCCACACCAATCTACAACGTCATACCCATCTACAACATCACCCATCTACAGTGTCACAACCATCTGCGACGTCACAACCATCTGGAGCGTCACAACCATCTGCGGCGTCACAACCATCTGTGGCGTCACGACCACCTGCAACATCACAGTGACCTGCGGCGTCACACTAGCCTGTACTGTCACGCTGAGAGCCCCGTGGAGCCGTTCTCCGCGAGCCAGATGTGCACAGCTAAGCACGAGTCTGCGCGATGTGAGCCCAGATGAGCACAGTTAAGCACGAGTCTGCGCGATGTGAGTCCAGATGAGCACAGTTAAGCACGAGTCTGCGTGATGTGAGCGGAATGCTACCTTTGTGATGTTTGATACTCACCAGCGTCGTGCTAACCAGCTTCGGAATGTTTGAAGATGCAAATTGCGTTGTTCAGCAGCTTCATACATGTCGGGATTTAACACGGCATTGTGTTCATGCTAACCCTCGCGCGCAGATAATTAGGCGGCGGGAAAACGCACCAATAATTCCGGATAAATACAAAGGTAAAACTTCCGGGTTCCATTGACATGTAGGTGCACGCCAGGACTACATGGGATGCACGCCAGGACGGTAAGGTGGGTCGAGCAATTAAGGGTGCAGGTGCGCCAGGTGTGATGGGTGCACATGGCCAAACAATGGCTCAGGACACGAGGAAAACTGTCCAAAAAGCTCGTGGTCAGAGCAAGTGTTCGGTTGTTTGAATGTAGCTACGCCTGCTTATCATGAATATAATGCAGGTATGGTATGGTACTGTGATCAGGTGAGTAGTGACAAATTTACTGAGCCTTCCTTGTGATCGGATACGTGTTGCACCTAAATTCAACAGAGTAGTTGTCTGAATCCCCTGTCACAACAGGGAAAGTAGACCTCTGACCATGCACTTCACCCTAAAACTGGTCTGCACCTAATGAGGACAACTATCACTGCCATTTATAAAAAAAAACATCGAGTCGCATCGTTCCTAGATGCCTGCAAAGGTTTGGCCTCCGACCGGTGGCTGGCCCTCGGGTCCAGAGACCCAGTAACTGCCTGCGACCATCAAGCGGCCAGGCAGACTGCGCTCACTCGACAATGGCTTCGGCGGGGCGAAGATGACCACAGACAGCATGCGCATGACGCTAAATGTCCTTGACAAAGCTGACACACCGAGCACAGCGACCGGTCCAGGACTGATCGCCGACACACTCTCCAGACGCTACTCTTGGCGGTGCTTCACGTGAGCCTGGACGGCCAGATTCGAGCACGGTGAGGTTGGCAGCCGCATCACCCACGTCTGCCAGTATGCTCCCGTGGAGCTCACGTGCGCTCACATCCGATCCTGTCCATGATCACGACTGATCGCATTCAGCTCGTGGGCCCAACGTAGACCGACCGCATCGCCGATCGCAGATCAATCGTAGAGCGATCGTAGACCAGCCGTGGAACGGCCGTGGGACGATCGTAGACAGCTCGTAGGCTAATCGTGCACCCACCGTAGACGGTGGTCGATGAGCTGCGGACAGATCGCAGACCGAGCGCTGGCTGACGTCACGTGTAGTGGTCACATGACGTCACTACTTGTGTGCCTGGCTCGGCCGGTGGTGGCCGTTCCCCAGTTCGGAGCGGGCGTCGTCGGCGGCCAGCCGACACGCCAGCGCGCGCCGCTCGGCCTCGCGCCGCAGGTAGCTGCCGTGCGAGATCAGCACCTCGTCCAGCTCGGCGGAGCTGATCTGGAACTGCTCGCGCTCGGCGTGGCTCGGCGAGGCGCGAGGCGCCGGCGTGGGCCGCGGCGCCGGCCGCGGCGGCACGTCGGCTCGCCCCGTGAACGTCGGCGTCGCCTGGACCGGGTGAGAGGCCGGCTCTGGCGGGGCGGCAGCGGCGGCCGCCGTGGCCGTGGCATTGTCCGCGGCCACGTGGCGTCCGTCCCGGACTGCAGATGGCAGCACCGCCGCCGCCGCCGCCGACTGGGTCGCCTCGACTTGGTCGACATCTGAAGCGGACGCGGCTGGTGAGGGTGTGGCTCCTCCCGCGTTAACCCCAACTCCTCCACCAGTCGACTGCGCTGGCGCCTCCTCCTCATCTGATGACGACGACGACGACGAGAAGGAGGACGAGGCTGGCCGCGTTCCGTCCATGCCGTTCTCGACCGTCCTCGGCCCGCCGGCAGCCAGCGGCGAGCGCGCCTCCCACGAGCCGGAGACTGGCGGCCGGCCCACCTGACTGAGGTCCATCTCGGGCGCCTCGCACGCGGCCACAGACACGCACTGCAGCGGCGGGTCGGGTCGAGCCAGCTGCAGCGAGACGGCTCGCTCCAGCGAGGATGAGTCGGGTCGCGCCCGGTCGAGGCGGCTCAGGTCGCCCGTGGAGGCGCACATTCGCTCGCCCTCCTCGCTGAGTTGCCGTCGAGCCGGCGGCACAGGTGGCGCCACGTCCGGTCTCTGTCTGCCGGTTTTATGACTCGGGCTGGGATCCCAGTTTTCTGATGCAGTGACAGCTGCACCAGAGCCGTGTTCTGAGTGAGCATGACTCTCGGTGACGCCTACCACGATGGGGCCAGTGGTGGCCGGCTTTTTGCTGCCGACGCTGACCATGCCTGTCACCTCACCGGTGATTCTCGGCAGCTTGGAGTCGGATTCGGGTGACCTACTGACCGTGTTCTTTTCGATGGTTTCGCACA
Source organism: Ashinkailepas kermadecensis (assembly GCA_034440615.1). Lineage (NCBI taxonomy): Eukaryota > Metazoa > Arthropoda > Thecostraca > Neolepadidae > Ashinkailepas > Ashinkailepas kermadecensis. The sequence goes on along the minus strand of JAOTOM010004741.1, from coordinate 418,810 downwards.
CCACGTCATCGTCCTCCTGCCGCCTCTCCGGCTTGCGCCGGTCGGGCTGCGACGGCGTCATCGACAACACCTCCTTGAACGCGTCAAGCTTGTCCATCTTCGTGCGCACATCTCCGGCACTTTCCGTGTGCACAGTGACGGAGCGAGCCACCTTCTTCACCTCCTCTTCGTTCACAGACCGACTCTGCACAGGAACGGAACGAGCCGCCTCGGTGCCATCGCCAGCGGCAGACGTCGACCCGTGGCCCGGAACGGCCGCCGCTGATGCGCCGCCGGCGACTGGTGCCGGCGCCGCCACGGCAGCGTCGTCCTCCGCGGCAGCGTCGTCCTCGGCGGCGCCGTCCGGCACGGTCGGACTGACCACCGACCGTCTGTCGGCCCGCCTCCGCCGGTCCTCCTGCGCGGCGCCGCCCGCCAGCTGCACCGCGGCCGGGATCTTCAGCGCACCGTCAGCCCGACGGTGGCCGTCCTGGGAGCTGGAGCTGGAGCTGGAGCTGGACCTCCTGTGCAGATCTCCAGCAGCACCGTCGACGTGTGCCGTCCCCTCTGCGCCTGGGTCGACGACAAGCTCGTTCGCGCCTTTTGGCGGCACCTCCTGTGATCCGAGAACCCATGTGAAACCGGTCGGGTCACCACCTTTGTTGCCATCATGGTTGGCGTCGTCTAATGGATTGCTTGAATCCACCTCCTCCACATTCATAGGCGAAGTTAATGTGCCGAGTGCTTCGTCTTTCTCCTTACCGTGTGCATCACCGACACCGGTCTTCGTGTCGAGTTCTTCAGCCAGCGGAGTACCTAGATTGGCAGATTTGGGAGTTTCCTTCTGTGGCGACTCGGTCACACCATCCCCGGGCAGACTCGCACTGATGTCGATATCACCACCGTGCTTCAGCAGACCGAAGGTGGCGCTCACCCGCCTCAGGCCGTCGTTCTCCGCAGCAGCCCCCTCGGACAAGTCCGACTCCAGGGAGTGACGTTCGACATTCTTCTGCCGCTTGAAGCTGGACGTGCCCATACGGACGCGCTGGTGGCCGTCCGGTGTTCTCAGCTCGCCAGTTTCGCTGTCGCGCTCGCCACAGGCCGCGTCACCGGCTCCTTTGGCGAGGCAGGCGGTCACGTCGGACTTCTCGCCGTCACGGGTCACCAGGCGGAGGGAGGGCACGCCCAGAGCCATGACGCGTGGCGGGTCGCGCGGCTCGGTACCGCCGCCAGTCGCATGGTCTGCGTCGTCCCGCGAGCTGTCGCCGTCTGGACTGACGTCGACAGCTGCCGGCTCGTCCCTCTGGACGGCCGCGATGGGCAGCACTCTGACGCCTAGCTTGCTGTATTTGGATGGACTGGGCATGACCTTCACCTGAAACACATGCGGTGGTCACTGTAGTGCGCAATATATTTAAAGATGGTACGAGATTGCGCTTGAAGCTGTGATGGAGGTTGTGCATCAATAACTGACCACATTAAATCAGTTTTCCATCACACGTTCGTGGGGTTAGCTAGTCACTGGAATGCATTCAGTGTTATGGGCTAACATGCCCAGCCATGTATGACGTTCACACATGTCTTAACCTAGATTCAGGACAAATTGCAAGGAGTTAGAAGTAAAGTAACGCTAGATAATGCGTCATGTGGCTCATGTCCTGAAATCGGTCTTTGTTTTCTCATCACACCTGTGCAACTAACAGGTGTTAAATGCCAATTTGATTAGAAAAGTGGTCATCATGACGGTCTACAATGTGTATTTGCTATCAACATTGTTCTCCATTTTACTTATGGTGTGCTATATACAGCCGTGGATTTAATCCTATCTGTTGTTCAGGATGGATATTAAATTAATTATATATTCAATTCAATTCAACATCTTCGATCATATTAAATTCATTTCAAGGATATTCAACTTGAAGGAGGATAGCCATATGCAGGCCATTAGTGTCACAAGGCCCCTTCCCACGGCAACGAATTCTGAAGAGGAAATAGGTATCTTTCGCAGTGCGGCAGAACTTCCTACCTGTCGCACCACGGGGAGACAATTTGACCCTCACTGACCTTAGCTTCATGCTAGATATAAAGATGAGGTAAAAGGCATGATCTGGCTCCACCTGCGAACTTTCAGAGTCATTTCATATACTTTGGCTGAACTTTTGCTGAACTTTCCAGGTCAGATCAAAGAGGCCAGCATCGGGTACAGTCATGCGTCTGGCCTTCGCCGTAGTTCTTGGGCTCTGGTTGTGAGAAAAAAGAGTAATTTAATGCTTCAAGATCGACATTATGGAAACTGAAAGTTTACTCCCGCACGACTCGTACAAAGGTCAAAGTCACGGACCAGGCTAAGATGAAGTACCAGGAAATATGTTATGAACCGTCAACGCTGATGATGTTCGAAGCAGATTGTGCTTAGGAGAAGGCATATATATATATATATATATATATATATATATATATATATATATATATATATATATATATATTTATATATATATATATATCATTCGAATTTCTCAAAAATGTTCCTCAGTTGCAAAATAATACCAAAGATCACTTTTGTACATTCAATACTCGCTTTGCCTGATGGTTTGACATCAGGTCAGTTGCTTGCTTTGCCTTATTTATCCACACACTCATCATTAGCTTGTCACTGTATCATGCAACGTTTGTTCCCAGCAAATGTTCCAATGTACGTCTAGAAAACGGGCTAAGGCCAGGTCGTAACCTGACTTGGTCAGTGACAGCTTCTTGACTTGAGTAGAAGGGGCCTTCATGTCGTGACACAATGTGCACTGATCGACTGTTGGAAGGCATTCAAGATTTCAAACCGATGCCCTGAACGATTGACGAGCCATCTCGGCAAACCTCTTGGGACGAACATTGACCATAAGCGCTCCGAGAGCTATTATTCAATGACCGGATGTCTCTTACAATATCCCCAAGAACACATCGAAGGCAATATTTTTTGGTGTTCTGTGAGCACGGTGCTCCTCATTTCCGTGTTCAAAATGTCGTGCTGCACAGTTGGTAGTATACACAATTCAACACAAACTAAGCACTTCACGTTCCGAACTAAGCATTTTCAATCCGATATACTGGCAGCCCCCTACTCAGCACATTTGTGCAGGGCTGATCTGCTCCAGACCGGAGACGGAGTGTTCCACCCACCACCCGTGGTGCTCGCGGTCATGCCACACGTCCATTTGCAGCCATGCGAAGGGCTGGTCCACAGTCGTCTCGAGCCGCTGACAGCGCCACACGCGGGACGCACAGGAAATCCTAGCTCGATCGCACCAGTTGGGAGCAGCAATCACGGGCACGGAATGCGAGGGAAATACAGGATGGGTACGCTGGCGATATTTAAGGACAACAAACTTCAGGACTTCTGATTGCAGGGATCTTGGCAATTTGACAACGTGCACTTGTTTGGCATTCTTCTCGCATTTAGTAGACAGAGTTATGAAGACAGATGCGAGCAATATTTTTTTTTTCATCACGAAGACTGCGATCTTTTCGGAGCGCATTCTGATATTATCAGTCCTCTTGCCATGAACGAAAGCTTGCGAGGCTTTGGCGAAAAGCGAAAAGGGAGCCTCCGTGATGAAAAACTATACTCTGGAAAAGCAGGCGATCCCATATTGAACAAAGGGAGGGGCAGACGGAGTGCGGGAATGAACCGAACCACTTCCAGTCAACTTCAGCCAACTGCCCGAGAGGAGTAGTCAAATTCAGCCAACTGCCCGAGAAGATCAGCTTATTGTAATGCGCTGTGGCGTGCTGCGAATATCGACACTGCATCGGAGCATCGACGGGAGATAACAAACTGATATCGCGGGTGAAATGCAACTATTTTTTCCATTGTAACATCTAAATGCAAACACATTTCGAACCGTGGCATGCATCGAAAGACCTACTGGACCCAGATCGAAATAAAGATCCCGCAAAATGCACTGCTGGCGACTTTGCCATGCATGCTGTGCATTGCTATGTCGTCTGGCAAACATTGCACTGTTATGTTGACTGCAAAATTTGCGTACCGTCATCACCTTGTTACTTCCTCACCTCTTGTTTTGGACTTGACTTGACCATGTGCTCGGGCACGTCGACCGCCATCTCTCGGTAGTCAGCAGAAGCCGAATTTGACAGAGATGCCGCCGTGTCTCGCTGAACGTGGTGTGTTGTTTCGGTACGAGCCTCTACTTGATGTAGCTTTGAACCATGCTTCTCGACGCTCGAAGAACTCTTGCTGGCAAGGTTCTTGTCAGGCTTTTGTGAGCTGCTCTTGTTCGGCTTGCGAGTGTTTTTGGCGCGCTCCGAGCTTTCCAAAGGATAATTTGTCCACCTTGGCTGAAATGAAGCATATGTTGTGTTTTTAATAAGGTTAGTTTGAAGACAAGGAGAATAAACAACGCAGACCGGACTAAAGGACAGCCAACACAAAACACATATCACACATCAAGGGCAACCGCCAACATCACCACATGGTGGTAGGCTGGTGAAACCCAAACAATAACAACAAGGAAAGCAATCGTTGATCCAGGATCTGTGCACGGAAAGGGCGATTTGTTTTTTTTCGGCAACCACCCGTGCGGAAAAATCATGAAGAAAAATGTGGCTTTTACCTCACCAAACTCTAGTGGTGGATCCAGGGGGGATAAATGACGACCATGCCCCCCCCATTGATCCCGGGAGATGAGATCAACATGTAATTTCGTCCTCACTTAAGATCATGTACCCTGGATTCCCTGGGCCAGGGTAATACATTTATGAGTATAGGTCTGGCGGTCCTGTCACTTAGACCTAGGAAACCAGAAATTTGAGAGGTTCGCTTCTCGAGCACGCTATCATGAAGCAATGCTAGTCGGAGTCCTAGCGGCCTGTGCACCGAAAAGCACCTCCGAAGTTGTGTGGACCCGGCCTGGCGACTTCGACATCACTACCGGCCAAGGCATGCCCCGTCATGCGGCCATTCAACTGCACTCACCTAACTTTGTTCGTCATACATGTTGGCTATTGAAAAAAGAGCTGGGCAACGTTAATGGTTCTCAAGCGCATTCCAGTGCGCTTTGCAACACGCAGGGCTAAGGAACCCTCCTCACGCAATGCAATACCAAACAAGGCTGGGAGTATTCGAAAGTATCTGTGATTTGGCCTTGATCATTGGTTTTAATGGTTGCCATACAATTAAATGTCTGCAAGCTTCCTACCAATTTAACACGCACCCTGGAGGGCCTCTGAAAATTACGCACACTGGAGGGGGCGGGGCGGATATCGCCCCTTAAGATCTCGGCTCCTATTAAAGCTAGAGGAACTACATTCTCAGGGTGGATGGGTACGGTAGTGAACTATATTGTGTGCAAATTAAATGAACTTAGGTAAATATCTTCAAGGTTAAATGAGGTCAAATATGTTACAATTTGCTTTTTTGCGTGGCTTGACTTGCCATTGTTATGGATCGCTGTGATTTGTTTAGATGCACCAAAATGGGCATCAATGATGTTTTGGACATGACTAATGATGCAATACAGATGATAGATCCGGAATTTGACCTCAGGTCACCTATATAACAGCACTTTATCAGGTTAGTTACCTGTTCCAGTTAACGGAACCGGGCCGCCCGCCCGAAAGCTCCGTCGGGCGGCTCGGCACAATCGGCTTCGCGAAAAAACCAGTGAAGTACATGAATGAAGTATGGAAACACTTAGGTACACAATGACACAAACAGTAGTTTTCAGGATGTGTAGGGAGTAACATGCAAAATGACATCAATCGCATGACAGTCATTTGCAGTTATGACAACATTCCAGTTGGCCAAGTTTGGTTCCATTGACCTGTCATGAACTTGGCCTGACTTGACCTCGGTGACCTAACATGACCTTGAAACTATATAGCATAACAATATACATCAAACAAGTCGCTAGTGGTAACAAGAACACTTCCCTTTTGCCGATATACGGGAAGCGCATCAGCGCCGATTTTTGTAGTCTGGCGCTACGAAATGTTTTGACTTTAACGGCCTCTCACTATACAAATTTTCGGCTGATTTACGTTATTCCTACTTTAAACGACACGCAGGACATATCTAAGTAGGTACGTAAAAAATGCCTATTCATGACGGTGAATAAAAGAAGAAGAAATGAGACGAAATGAACACAGAGGAAACGAAAAAGAAGGAGAAAGAGCTTGAAATGTTTTACGACGTAACGAACTGGTCTGATATGCATCTTTCGCACCGAATGATCGCGGAAGTCCGCGAAGTCACCGAACCTCGAGCCCACAATCATTCGGTTGCAAAACAAGCGTGCCGAACACCACACAACTGCTGGCGGGGGTGGGGAGGGGAACGCTGACCTTAGACAAGTGACCACCACACCACCACTGACGGGAGGGGAGGGGGGGGGTGACGCTGACCTTAGTCAGACTGGTGACGCTCTGGCTGCGGAACAACGGATGCACAAGTCGATGGCCGGGGGTGGACGGCTGAGTGGCGCTGATCTTCCTGGGGCTGGACGCCGAGTCCTTCTCCAGATGAAGCTGGACGGCGTACGGCGAGGCGTAGCTGAGGATGGTCAGCGCGTCGTCCAGCACCATCTGGCCGAACGAGACGGTGAGCCCCGTCACCCGGTCTCCTGAGAAAACACGGCCAATCGGTCAGACGCAGACACTATCGTGGCCCGGTCCTCAAAAGAAACACCGCGGCCCGATCCTCATAAGACACACCGCGACACAGTCCTCATAAGACACACCGGGACACGGTCCTCATAAGACACACCGCGACACGGTCCTCATAAGGAACACCGCGACACGGTCCTCATAAGACACACCGCGACACAGTCCTCATAAGGAACACCGCGACCCGACCCCCACAAGACACACCGTGACCCGGCCATCATACGATACAGTGAAACACATCGTGACCCGGTCATCATAGGATATACCGTGACCTGGTCCCCAGAAGATATACCGAGACCGGATCACCACAATACACATCGTGACCCGGTCCCCATACACGGCGTCGCAGCCAGGGGTGCCCGGGGGAAATGACAGCCTCCGAAATTATTAGGGGCACGCCAACTCTTGTACTACTAGGGGCACGCCACCTCTGTAGTGTGCAGAAAGGGGCACTCAAACCATTGTAGGGACAACACTGCAGCCTGCAAAAAGGTGTACCCCGACCGCTGTGGGGACACCCCTGCAGTCTACAGACAGGGGCACCTCGGCCATTGCAGGGGCACCCAGCTGCAGACTCCAGAGGGGCGTTCAAGCAGTTTTGGGGCATCCAGCAGTTGTTGGGCACCCCTGAAGAGAACAGCATTCCAGCATTTGTGCGGGTATCCTGGTCTTGTAACAGTGCTCCTGTGCAGTGTAGTGACACCTGGACAGCAGTTACGGGGCCTCCCATCCCATCTCTACACTTATCGGGGTATCCTGACGTTGTGTGATCTGTAGCAGGTAGAAATGGCGCCGAGACAGAGGTGCTACCTTTGCAATGCCAATCAAAAGTACGTTTTTAAAAATAAGAAAAAACAGCGAACACAGATTTTCCTTCTTTTTTACCTACTCGTAATCAGCACATTCTCAGCCTTCGGATGGCGGGTGTTGTGCTGCTTTTAGCATTTCGATCCCTCTCAACGAACCAGGACTCAAGACAAGGAACATATCTAGAAACTTAAAATACATTGGCTGAAATACATGGAAGTTAATGCAAGGGTAACTTTTCAGGTTTGTGTGGATCTGATGAACAGGCATTGGTGATATGATATGATAAATGGTAATTACATCAACCGAATCAAATGTCATCCAATTGACACTGAAATTGGAGTGGCTAAATGCCGAGGAAAAAAGGCACGAGTGACTGTGGCATGGTCCCCAAGAATTGTTGTGCAGACGTGCCGTAGGCAGCATGGGTGAGACGTTATGTTTCCTTGCCTGTGCACACGCCTCCACAAACCAAATTCGTGCACTCACAGGCGAATAGTTAAGTAGAGTGTAAAATTACACTGGTTTGACCATTTTGTCGTAATGGTCCGTATATATTAGCCACAAGAGAGCCTACAACACACAAACTCCGTTGCAGTTTTCTATTTCAGCTCGATTTCATGTCATACCCCAGCGACCTGTCCAGATATTGACGACAAACTTGAATGTTGTTACAGGACGTAGTTTGCCACCACATTGATTCCAATTTTTGAGGGGACAAACATTTTAGCTACAAAGTTACATACGAACAAAATATCTGTTTTTTTACTCTAGCCTTATATTTGACCTTGTGACCTGATCCGAGGTCACATTGTGTGTTCATGTGCGTTCTTTCATCATTTATATATGCACCCATGTTTCACTTTTGACTGTATGTTGTATGGTTTGTTGATACAAATGTTTCATTGTGGATCTAAAAACCGCACTGAGATAAGGCCGTGACCAAATTTTGAGCCCCTCTAGCTCCGGTATCTTCAGAGAATATAATTCCAATTGTTGGGCACATCGTGCACTATCAGTTATCGGAAGGTATGCTAAACCTCACAGCGATACTCTGAACGACGCAGGAGTTGGTTCAGCAAAAAAATCATCAGGAGAGGGTCAATATGACCTGCCCCACCCGCATTGCGACGGTTAACGGCATGGACTCTGTCACGACACATACTACGTAATGCCGTGGGCACTGGACTATGTCACGACACATACTACGTAATGCCGTGGGCACTGGACTCTGTCACGACACAGACTACGTAATGCCGTGGGCACTGGACTATGTCACGACACAGACTACGTAATGCCGTGGGCACTGGACTATGTCACGACACAGACTACGTAATGCCGTGGACACTGGACTCTGTCACGACACAGACTACGTAATGCCGTGGGCACTGGACTATGTCACGACACAGACTACGTAATGCCGTGGGCACTGCACTATGTCACGACACAGACTACGTAATGCCGTGGGCACTATACTATGTCACGACACAGACTACGTAATGCCGTGGGCACTGGACTATGTCACGACACAGACTACGTAATGCCGTGGGCACTGGACTATGTCACGACACAGACTACGTAATGCCGTGGGCACTGGACTCTGTCACAACACAGACTACGTAATGCCGTGGGCACTGGACTATGTCACGACACAGACTACGTAATGCCGTGGGCACTGGACTCTGTCACGACACAGACTACGTAATGCCGTGGGCACTGGACTATGTCACGACACAGACTACGTAATGCCGTGGGCACTGGACTATGTCACGACACAGACTACGTAATGCCGTGGGCACTGGACTCTGTCACGACACAGACTACGTAATGCCGTGGGCACTGGACTATGTCACGACACAGACTACGTAATGCCGTGGGCACTGGACTCTGTCACGACACAGACTACGTAATGCCGTGGGCACTGGACTATGCAGCACACAATGTTTGGCGAAGTCGACGGCAGCGGGCGCCATCTGGGCTCGGTGGCGCCTTTAATGCGGGACACACCTGTCGGGGGGGGGCTCGGTGGCGCCTTTAATGCGGGACACACCTGTCGGGGGCTTAGTAGGCGCCTTTAATGCAGGACACACCTGGCGTGTGGGGCTCGGTGGCGCCTTTAATGCGGGACACACCTGGCGCGTGGGCTCGGTGGCGCCTTTAATGCGGGACACACCTGGCGTGTGGACCAGTGGCGCATTTAATGCAGGACACACCTGGGGGGCTTGGTAGCGCCTTTAATGCAGGACACACCTGGCGTGTGGGCTCGGTGGCGCCTTTTAATGCGGGACACATCTGGCGCGTGGGCTCGGTGGCGCCTTTAATGCGGGACACACCTGACGTGTGCATCGCGATGCATACATGCCAGTTTGGCCCATGCTAACCTTGCAAGAGTCACGTCACCCAGCATGTGGCTTCTCTGGGAGCAATGCGTCATCGCTAGTATGTCCGCATTGTGGATGCAGTTACCCTGCATGCAGGCCGGGCTTCGCCTATGATTCGTCCTATTTCTTCTCGTTCATATTTGGATCAGGTTTGAATAAAAGCATGCTTCCAAAGCTGTAACCGGCTTTCGTCTGGCCGCACGCTGCGGGAGTCACGCCGCGGTACCGGGAAGTTCCGTCACACGCTGCTGCCCCCACCCCTCCCTCCCCGCCGCTCCCACCCCCGCCCCTACCCCGACACTCACACAGCAGCACCGACCGCAAACCTCGCCAGTCAAGGCTGCGGGCAGCAGCCAGTCTGCATCCGCCGCCCGGCCGTGCCGATGTCGGCCGAACACTGATGACGTCACACTGCACGGGTGACGTCGGGAGTGGGCGGGGTCACGTGTCACGTGTGCGGCGGCGGTGGAGGTGGCTGGGTGCGGCGTGTCTGAGTCACGGGCGATTGCGCAGCGGTCGACGCCGATGGCACCCATAGCCGGAGTCCCATTCGTGTCCGGTCAGTGGGATAATTTTTGCGACGGAGCGTTTTCCGTGACTCAGCCAATAATTCCCTGACTCAGCCAATAATCTGCTCACGACTCACGAGTGGCGCTGAACACCACTGGAAATGCATGACACGAGTCGCCACCTGTCCCTCTTCCCAGTAGGCAGCCACTTTCTGTCTCGATGGAGAATTTGCGTCCAGCCATCGTCGCCGAGCAAACGATTGCGGCACCCCTGCTGGGCTTCAACAGGCCGTCCGTCGGACCACGACGCTGGGAAGGAGAAGCTGTTTCCACAGCTGAGAAGCTGTGCCAGCAGGACGCGGCAGCTGATACGTGGATTGAGCATGCTTTTTTTCGTTTCGGAAAAGAAGCAAAGCAAGTAGAGCTCCACGAAAAAAACTAACAAGCAGGACAAATATCTAAGTGACCTGGACTCAGCTTAATGTGAGTTGACTTGATCTGACTTGATCGCAGCAGTATGGTGTTCTACTCACTTACACTCCAAGTCAATGTGTACCACACGAACTTCTGCAGACAGATGCAATTAAGCTTTATGAGATAAAACTCATTTTGTATCATATATGTGCTCTTAGCTAATAATGCACAATAATGCACTAGCTAGTGCACAATAATGCACTAGCGCTTCAATATCGTATTGATCTCCCGTATTGTCCGCTGAACAAATCAATGCAACCTCAGCATAGTGTTGACATTATGCCACAATTTTGCTTACAAAACACCATTTCAACACCCATATCATCAGCTCCATCATTCTCCCCATGGTATTTGATTCGTGAGGAACTTCAGCATTTCGATGTCAGGCTGTCTCATACAGCAGACGTTCACCTGCATCCATCTCCAAGAAGGGCAGCATTCGCATGCTAATTGTTCTGCTGATGCATCGATGAATGCGTTTGGGTGACTTCCTGTTCCAGAGTTGTGTGGTGGAGGGAATATTAAAAATTGCAGGTGGGTGTGGACACTTCCTGCAGTGTACCACATGCCAGGAAGGCTGTCTAAACACAACACACGTGAAGTTCAGAGAGAAAACCGCTCGTGAATCGTACGATTACGAGAAGACGAACAAAGAAGAAATATGTTCACCGGTTAAAGCCATTCCGAAGAGTCGACTCCTTTATCCATGTTTGATAGTAGGCACATATCGTGTATTGCACCATATGGTTGGTACTTTCTCGTCCTATGTCAATTATTACTGCTGGAAGCAGCTCGCAGAAAATTGCGCAAGGGCAGGTGCATTGTTCACAACCACACGCAGCCTGCCGATGCCTTTCATGACTGTCAAACCCGGAAGCTAGCGAAATTAGGACTGCATTGAGAATTGAGTTTGAGTGGGATGCTTACGGAGAACGGACTATTACGGTGATTAATTCCTGTAAATCAAGTCAGTTGAACGGTCAGGCTAAAACCAAAATATCGTAGAACATCTCACCTGACTTCATTTTCCCACAATAGCACCTAGTTTCTCACCAGTTCTGGTGTGACCTGACTATAATACAAGATGTCCTGCCTGGCAACACCTGTCCTAATTACAGCAGAGGACATATCACCTACCTTCACTTTCCCAAACAATAGCACCTAGTTTCTCTCTTGTTCTGGTGTGGCCTTACCGTAGTACGAGGTGTTCCATCTGGCTACACCTTCCCAAATTACAGAAGAGGGCGTATCGCCTGCCTCAGCCTGCCACCACTACAGTGCAGGGTCTCTCACCTTGCTACACCTGCCCCAACTACAGCAGAGGGCGTATCACCTGCCTCAGCCTGCTGTAACTACAGTGCAGGGTCTCACCTGACTTCACCTGGCCCGACTCGGAGGCCGGTCCGTGGTGGGCGACGTCCTTGACGAAGATGCCCTCTCGCATGTTGCCGCAGATGCTGAAGCCGAGGCCGGTGAAGTCGTGGCTCCGCAGCGGCACAGTCAGCTGCTGCGGCTCCTGGCGATCACGGCAACAGTGTAACGTCGACTCTGCCGGAGCCAGGATGTCTCGCGTCGCATCTCGACCCGCCGGCCGTCGGCGTCTGTAACTCGCACACCTCCGCCATTTTGGCTTAGTGCTCAAGCTCCAGCACCCTGGCCTATTGTTCTCCACCAAACTCGCACAATACCGCCATTTTGTCTCAGTGTTCCAGCTCTAGCTCCAGCATGGGTGATGCATTTACGTTTATTTGACTTCATTAGGTTTCGATATAATTAAAGCATTATTGGTTGGTTAGTTATTGGTTTTACGACAGGTCGACCGTTGAGTCATGTAGCGTCGCCAATCTCTCACGCCGATTGGTCGCGGGCGAAGAGTAGCGACAGGTGAGACTCGAACCCACAACCTTTCGATTGTGAGACCAGCATCTTACCCCTAGACCACTCGTCCCCTAAGTGTTTTTATCAGGTTTTGATGCACTTACATCACGATGATACCTTGATTTCATATCCTGAATACCTCGCATGCATGGTCATACAATCCTAGTGATCAGCTTTGTGATATTCATGAATGAATCAGTGAAATGGAAGCTGTTCAGTTGATTTCAGAAGTGTAGCAGCTACACTTGGGGTGAATGCCGTGTTCAGACCACCAGCCGGGATCGCAGCACTGTCGCATCGCATCCGCAATGTTTTCGCTTCTTCCGAATAGCGTTCCGGATTTTGTTTTCGCAACATGCTTACAATCTGCATATCCTACAAACACTGCGTATCCGGTGCTATGTTTCAGCTACAATCAGGATTATCCCACAATCCTATTATATAACAATCCTAAAAAATGACATGAAACAGAAACCGCTTTCGGTGCGCTTCGCACGCCGAAAATTATAGTTGTGCGTGGTGAAAAGTTCAGACGTTCCTGTTTTGCTTAGTGTATTTTTGGTTGCTAAGGGGAGGGCCCCCTGGGGGAGGGGCGCCCCCTTGGCTGCGCCTCTACTTCCGACAAACGAATGCGAAATTTCCAAGCTCATGACTGGACGTCGCTAAATCCAGATGCTGTTCCGCACCGTTTGCACCAGGCATAATGTGGTTGTCGTTTGACGTATACCAATTGTTTGTGCAAATTGGCCTGATCCGTCAGACGACAGGGGTGGGCACATACTGAAGTCAGCTGCCACAGACTCAGTGTGCAATGTCAACCTTGATGGACAAGCCCTGCTAATTGATCGCCGGAAACGAACTGTGACGGCAAGCAAACCACCTCACTGCGGACCACCCCACTGCATACCACCTCACTGCAGACCGCCTCACTGCAGACCACCTCACTGCAGACCACCTCACTGCAGACCATCTCACTGCAGACTACCTCACTGCAGACCACCTCACTGCAGACCACCTCACACCAGACCACCTCACTGCAGACCACCTTACCATAGACCATCTCACTACAGACCACCTTACTACAGACCACCTCACTGCAGACGTCATCAGCTGACTGTTCAAGCTGACGGTGCCCTTGACCACGTGCACCGTGGCAGCGACCTTGCAGTCGGCGTGGTATGCAGGCGTCTGCTGACGTGGCGGCGGCCCGGTCCGCTCTGTGGCCCCGTGTATCGCCCGAACCGAATGCCGCAAACTCCACATCGGCTCAGATCCAGTGGATGCTCACTTCACAGCTCACCAGCGTGCTGGGCTTCAGCCAGCCCGTGTCTTCCCCAGAAGTCGGCTAATGCGTCTGCTTGGGGGTGGGACGTCCTTGGTTCAAGTCTGACTCGGGGCAGACTTTTCCTAGACCGGCTCCTACTCACGCACCAGGAGAGTGTTCGCTGTGCCACGGGATTGGCGCTGACCGACCAGCGCCTACGGCATCGGGTTCACGAGCATCATTGCCCGAGAACAGGCTGTTCGGTACGGCGGCACTGGGCCGGGGCACGGCCACGCCTCATGACATCGAGGCGGAACGGCAAGACTACAGCTGTCCACCGGGCCCGTGAACGGCAGCACCACAGCTGTTCACCGGGCCCGTGAACGGCAGCACCACAGCTGTTCACCGGGCCCGTGAACGGCAGCACCACAGCTGTTCACCGGGCCCGTGAACGGCAGCACCACAGCTGTTCACCGGGCCCGTGAACGGCAGCACCACAGCTGTTCACCGGGCCCGTGAACGGCAGCACTACAGCTGTCCACCGGGCCCGTGAACGGCAGCACCACAGCTGTTCACCGGGCCCGTGAACGGCAACACCACAGCTGTTCACCGGGCCCGTGAACGGCAACACCACAAAGCACCACAGCTGTTCACCGGGCCCGTGAACGGCAGCACCACAGCTGTTCACCGGGCCCGTGAACGGCAACACTACAGCTGTCCACCGGGCCCGTGAACGGCAGCACCACAGCTGTTCACCGGGCCCGTGAACGGCAGCACCACAGCTGTTCACCGGGCCCGTGAACGGCAACACTACAGCTGTCCACCGGGCCCGTGAACGGCAGCACCACAGCTGTTCACCTATCAAGCTATCACGGTCCGAGAACCCGTGATAGCTTCTCGTGTGTCAACAACGTGCTACAGCGGAAACAAGCGCGTGAAAAGGACTGTCCGGCAAGGGTGCCAAAGAAATGGAACCTCTGCTGTGTATATACCGTTCGCGTATGGATGAGTGTGGCTAAAAAAACTCACCTAGTAGGGCACCCAAAAATGCATGAAAAGAAAACGGATCGGGTACAACCTAGCTACAACCTAGCACCGGATATGCAGTGTTTGTCCCGGCCCTATGCTGTTTTCCCTTGGTATATTCCTCTCCACAGGTATGTTGTACTGAGTGTCAGGCTAGACTGTGTCTAGCTCTATCCTTGGCGCATTCCCCTGCACAACTTAGGTGAGCCTAGAATTGCTCCAGGCGGTGACCTTGACGGATATTTAGGTCGGCCCAGAACTTCCCTGGAACGTTTCCTTCACAGACATGCTGCAGCTTGGGCCAGCCTGGGCAGTGTATATCACTGCTGTACACGCGCTTTTTGCCGGCATATACTGTGCGTCACCAATGTCTGCATTCCCCTGCACACCTTGGGCCAGCCTAGATTGTGTCTGCCACTAATGTATTCCCCTGCATACCTTGGGCCAGCCTAGATTGTGTCTGCCACTAATGTATTCCCTGTACAGCTTGGGCCAGCCTAGATTGTGTCTGCCACGTAAGATGCTCGTCTCCCAATGAACGCCTGTGGGTTAGCCTCACCTGTCTGCTACTCTATTCGCCCGCGACCAATTACGGCGTGAGACGAGTGGCAGACATGTCACTAATGACCCCTGCACACCTTGGTCGAGCCTAGATTTGTCTACATAATTCCCCTGTACATATTACACCAGTCCAGACTAGTGACAGACATGTCACTAATGCATTTCCCTGCACATCTTGGGCCAGCCTTGACTGTGTCTGCCACTAATGTGTTACCCTGCACATCTTAGGCCAGCCTTGACTGTGTCTGCCACTAATGTGTTACCCTGCACATCTTAGGCTGATCTAGACTGTACCATTCAGCCGCAGCAACTGTCAAAAGCGCAACGTAATTGATTTCAGTGATTATACAGTCACCCGCCTTCACAGATGTGTGCAGAGATAAAGTGATTTGGGATGCGAAACATTCGCCAAGTTGGAACCCTAAAGAGCCGCCGTTCCCTCCCTGGACTGAATCCGGGTTCGCGGAGCACTAATCGGCAGCGATATCGCTGATTTACGGGAGCGGACGGTGGCCGCAGACTGCGGTGCGAAATTGTATTGTCAGCCGCCGGTGCCCAGGAATGTCGCCGCAAAACCCATTTCCTTGAACAAAGACTGAGAGTACTTCAGGGGAAAGATTATGATAAATTGTTCGACAGCAAAATGATAACAAGAGATATGGCTCTGAGAGTATTCGAACCTGAAATGCTGCATTACACCGTGGAAAGTTGATGGGATTTGGTTGTCAGCGGAAAAAAATCGACGCAAACTTTGTTTCAGGGAACGTTGAGTACGCTTCATTAAAACTACTACAATACAATGCAAAATGCAATGACTCTGAGCGAAACAGTTGGCATGCGAAGCATGGAAGTAAAAAAAGAGAAGTTATTACAATGTCAGTAGTGTGGCAGTCTGAGTTTCAATCGACAACATAATGTTGGCAGTTATCTGACAATGTTACTTAATGGCGTAAGACGGTTGAACGGACTAATATGTCTTTGAAAAGGCCTAAGCCATATATAATCATCTTTGTTTCTATCGTCTGTCGTCTTATAATAACTTCCATGCTATTTATTTAAAGCAGCATTTTTCAATGGAATCGTTCATGTTGAGGTAGAGTGACAGATCATCGGTTGTCTGAGCAAGGTGCTCAGCAGCAAGAAGACTATCAAAATCTGGCCAGTTTCTTACAAAAAAACAATTCAAGGAGATATCTCAAACTGGGAAAAATGTATGACGACACTAGAAACCGCAGAGATACAAAGAATGAAGTCAATAAGAATCAACTATCTGCAAGATGAAGCATGTACAATAAAGTAAAGAGAAGGTGGTGATCATATACCGGAATTCCGACACTTGACATTTCAGTTGCCGATGCATTACAAGGACAGTGATCCGTATGTGCGTGGCGTTGCAGTCTAGTGTTACGTTCACATCTGATAGTGATCCGTATGTACGTGGCGTTGCAGTATAGTGTTACGTTCACATCTGATAGTGATCCGTATGTACGTGGCGTTGCAGTCTAGTGTTACGTTCACATCTTAAAGCGTAGCATCGCATTCTCCAGCAGCAACAGCAGTCGCTGATTGTGACGAGATGCCTTCACCTAAGGTGGCGCAAGGTCACCTAGTATCGCATTCTCCAGTCACGTGACATGGCTGCACCAATGAACGTGGACGACTATGAGGTACATCAGTGTTTCCATATCGTATGACTCGGAGGCATCAGAGCACTTGACAAAAAATGAGGGAGTCACTTTTTAGCCCAATTACAGGAGGAGCGGATAGACAAAGAGCCTCCCTTCCGCTTCTTTGTCGTGGCTCCTGAACGCTTGGAACGATTACCTTGAAACTTGGCGACTTTTTCTGCTGCACAGGGCGTGACTTTCAGCGTTCGACTTTGATCCGGGGCGGCTCCAGTAGTTAGCTTCGTTTGGAATGCTCGGAAGACTGGCTCGGTTGTTGTGACATTGCAACCAGCTTGGCTTCCACCCCAGCTTGGGACGTATTGCACCGTTCTTCATCAAACTTGAAAATCAATGTTGCAAGACGATTGACTTCAGAATTTGTAATTACTTTGCTAACAAAGTAACGTCCAGGGTGGCTAAGAAATGGAGAAAAGATTTGCTGCCGAAGTTCATGAAACTGGTGACCCTGATGAGCAACAGATCCATATGAGAGATGAGAGAATGCTTGATATTTTTTTTGCAAGCATGTTTTAGTCATGAGCACTTACAGGTGACTATCGGAGGACAGCGAAAAAAAACACCTGTCTTCTTTCCGCTTCCTTCAGTTGATTTGATATATTACCGGTCAACTGTGCGGACCCTATTGTAAAGCTATTTAGTAGGGTATTCGCAATCATAAGCTTAGAACTTGTGTGCTTACCAGCGGCTGATACACGGTAGGCATGACGGGGAGCTGAGCTTAATTCTGCGGGTGCAGGCTATCTTTCAAATTGACTTTTCGTTACTCGTATATGGGCATGATGAAGAAATTTTGCACCAATGTCAGAAAATTCGAACGCATTTTTCCACTAGAGTCGGTTCCAGATAAGCTGTTTCTAGGGCATGCTGATCTAGGGAAATGCTGATCAAGGAAGTGGTTTTCTCCAAGGATTCCATGTCAGGCGTGGACTTGAGATGACACGGATACGTGATAACCACTATCTCCAACAAAATACCATCCTTCTCCACTTCGGTGATTCCGCCGTTGTCAAGGTGTGCTATTGCTGATGTCCCTTAAGTCTGAATTATCTTTGCTGATAGCACACAACTCTGTTTCTTAAAATTGGAAGTGCGACGAAGAAAGAAATTCTTGAAAAGTAAAGTCCGCAACATTACGTGCCCGGGATCTGGGTACGATTTTTGAACATCAACGCCTTCTTTCCTAAGCTGAGACATAGTTTCAATGGCTGTACCATAGCATCAGGTGAGATTCAATCAATTGCGAGATCGAGGAGCAGTAGGGTCTGGAAAATGTCCAGATCTTGTTTTTTTTTGTTACTGTATCGGCCTCTCTCAGAAAGTTCCAATCTGTATGTCATCGAAATGCTGATCACATCACAAGTAACGGATTGCCAGTTTCTGCCAGAAAATGTCCGATCAGCTTGCCAGACCTCGGGGGCATGCGTGCACTTCCTGTGAACTTCTCGGGCCCTATGGGATTATACCCGTAGTTCTAATGCAAATGAGGCTTTCGAAAAGTGGAGGGGCAGGGCCTCCGCACTTCCTCCGTTTCTATGTCCATGGGTCCACTGGAACGAACGAAGATGAAATGGATTGATCAAAGCATATCTCATAGACAATGTTTGCACCATGTCTATTCATTGCTCCCACCGGCAAGATACTATCATACACTACCACATACTATCACATACTATCACATACTATCACATACTACCACATACTATCACATACTATCGTATACTATCAAATACTATCACATACTATCACATACCATCCCTTGTTGGTTCATACGGTCCACACGCCGCGCTTTTGCTCGACTCTCGACTCGACTCTGTTTCACGGTGCTGTCATATCAGCTGCTATCTGTTGGCTGTCATATCAGCTGCTATCTGTTGGCTGTCATATCAGCTGCTATCTGTTGGCTGTCATATCAGCTGCTATCTGTTGGCTGTCATATCAGCTGCTATCTGTTGGCTGTCATATCAGCAGCTATCTGTTGGCTGTCATATCAGCTGTTATCTGTTGGCTGTCATATCAGCAGCTATCTGTTGGCTGTCATATCAGCTGCTATCTGTTGGCTGTCATATCAGCTGCTATCTGTTGGCTGTCATCAGCTGCTATCTGTTGGCTGTCATATCAGCTGCTATCTGTTGGCTGTCATATCAGCTGCTATCTGTTGGCTGTCATATCAGCTGCTATCTGTTGGCTGTCATATCAGCTGCTATCTGTTGGCTGTCATATCAGCTGCTATCTGTTGGCTGTCATATCAGCTGCTATCTGTTGGCTGTCATATCAGCTGCTATCTGTTGGCTGTCATATCAGCTGCTATCTGTTGGCTGTCATATCAGCTGCTATCTGTTGGCTGTCATATCAGCTGCTATCTGTTGGCTGTCATATCAGCTGCAATCTGTTGGCTGTCATATCAGCTGTTATTCATCATAAAAACGGTTACCAATTTCCAAATGTGTGTCTTCATCCCACATAAC
This sequence comes from Ashinkailepas kermadecensis, assembly GCA_034440615.1. Lineage (NCBI taxonomy): Eukaryota > Metazoa > Arthropoda > Thecostraca > Neolepadidae > Ashinkailepas > Ashinkailepas kermadecensis. Next base: position 399,103 of record JAOTOM010004741.1, on the reverse strand, counting down.
CGCCCTAGGTTTGCTGTCCGTCAGCTGACTTACTAGAGGGCTGACCATTGTTGTCCCAGTCATGGCGAGACAGAGATCGAGTCGCCACACGTGCTCATATCTCGCCTCTACCTGAGAGGGTCAGCTGATGGCTGGGCCAGCAGATCCGTCGGGACGCGGCAGTCGGGCAGTCGTGGCGGACCGGCTATGGCGCCGCCAACTCCCAGCTGGAATTGTCCCGCTAATGCGTTGCATCCAGACTTGTGCTCGACTCGAGTTGAATCAAGAATCGACTCATGAATCAATCATTTTTTGATGAGTCGAGAGTTGAATCGATTCTTTTCCACAAAACATATTTTGAGTCGTGAGTTGAATCACATCTTTCTATAAAAAAATGAGTTGAATCATGAATCAATCATTTGAATCACAATGAGTCATTTGAGTCTTGTGACTCAAATGCATGTTATGAACAAATAATATGAAGCATGTATGTGTTAATATTATGTCATGACACAAAGTAGGGAGTAAAAACATAGCATAATTATTCATGCTTAGCAATACAATTGTCAACTTCTAATCTGCCAGTGAGTAAAGAATGGAGGGTACCAGTATTGAAGTTATTTACCAAAAACCAATTACAATAAATACACATAATTATTAATGTTAAGCTTGGTATCCACAATCAGTATCATGCACGAGTCAATCCTAGTGCCAGGAGTACAACACATAAATGGGTTGTAATTGTGAAAAAGAATATGGAACCGACATTGTCCTGCACTGGAATTCGCATCTGCACTGAACAAAATTCCGTTGGCTTGTTATTTGTCACCTGCGCGTCTGATATCATATCAGACGCACGTGTGACAAATAACAAACAAAGGTACCTTTACAAGAAGATAGATGGAAGTTTTCTTTCAAGCCTGCATGACGTCTCCGAAGTTTTTCTTTTCAATATATGGTATCCGTTTGTGTAATTTGGTTCATTTGGTATCAATTTGGCTGAAAAATTCTTTTTCTCCTATATATGAAGGAAATGTGTACTGGATATAACATATTTTAACCAGTTTATATATGTCTTCTGTAATATCCTTCAACTTAGTCTGGAATACAAGCATGATCTTTTTTTTGTGAACAAATAGCATTGTTCTTGTGATTATGATTTCAACGAATTTGACTCATTCATTTGGAAAATGAAAAATTCCCAAGATATAAGCACTTCAAGCTCTATATTGTGCCTGAGACCACTTGACCTGGGAGCAAAAATCCGCTGTAAACCACCTATTGTAGAGGTAACTTTAGTAAGAATGCCTATTAAACTTCCAGAAATTTAGGAAATATCCTTACTAAACACACTTCCCTTCTTAGTAAATATACATACTAAACCTTCGAGGGTGTATTGGACAGCTGTGCCCAAGACCTACTGAGTCAAAGCTGTGCCCATGGCGATATGTACCTAATATATACCGAATATATACCGAATTAAGGCAGAAACATACGGTTTTCGATGTCAAAGAGTATTAAATCAAGTGCATGAAGTGTTGAACTTCTTCTTTATCACGTCTATGACACACCAGGTACGGATGATTATACGCGATGTGCTATATTTGTAGAGAAGATTTTGATTGTTTATTTCTTTGCCAACTGAAAAGTTATCATTTGTAGGGAAAATGAGTGGTCGCATAGTCATTTGTTACGTTAAAATACTATGCATTCAAAATAAAAATTCCAAAGAATCATAATTTACCTCGATCTCCAATTATACCCAGTTTTGGCAAAATAATATATTCAACAGATCAAGATGTTTAAATGTTAGAGCATCTTCGTTGGCATCTACATAAATACTAATTCCCTTCTTTAATTAGACACAGATGAAGATGCGTAGACATCAAACTGTCTGTCGAATAAATCATTTTTGCCATAACTGTTTTCACATCACATATAGGGGAAGAGGGGGGATATCTGAACACGTTCTGTTTTCTGAACACCTACCTTTGGTCGTCTCCCACATCATGTTCAGTGCATAAATAACAAAAAGATGGCGGTATTCATAAATGATGGACCTGTCGCTACCAAAACACGAAAGTCTGATCACATAATTCTGCCTATACTTTGTGTACAGAGGTTGCAAAGTTCACAGGAACCATTGTAGGCTTCGAAGAGCAGTTGACTTTAGGAAACCATAAGGAAGTGACTTCCAATTTTTTTGCAATTACACCAGCATTTTTTAGTGCTACTAATAGCTTGTACCACAACAGCTACAGTGAGGTAATCCTGAACAACAACATTTTCATGTTCAGGATACGGCACACTGCTATAAAATAATCATCTGTTTTAAAGTTGCTCTTTGCAAGTGGTTAGAGGATTTTCATTGAAAGGAACTGTTTGAATATGGATAGCTTGTTCATTTTTGTGTTCAGTAAACACAGTACAATTACTGGTTCAGCCATACAGAAGCAGCAGTAGAGCTATTTCTTGCATAATGCCTGAAGTGTTCAGGACCCCTCCTCTTCCCCTATGTATTATATATATATATATATATATATATATATATATATATATATATATATATATATATATATATATATATATATATATATATATATATAATTCTTATTATATTATATATATTATATTTTATATGTATATCTATATATATATAGTGTCTGGGCAGTATACACCAAATCATATGGCTTATGAGTCTGATACCATTGAGTCGGATCTGAATCGATTCAAATTGATGTTTGAGTCGTGAGTTGAATCGGATCTCTGTAGCTCTGAGTCTGAATTGAGTCGAATCAAATAATTTTGACCTGCTGTGAATCATGAGTTGAATCGGATCTCAAGGTCTATGAGTCAAACGTGAGCCGATTAACACAATTTGAGTCGAGCACAAGTCTGGTTGCATCCCATTCGGATGGTAGCATGTGAGTTCTTCTGCATTCTGGGGGGGTGGCTCAATTCTTCAATGCTGATTTCATTCCCCTTCAAATGACGCTGTAGGCCCCGATGTTAAATTGTGCCCATCCGAAGGCTCAGTCGGAAAACTCAGAGTGCGCTCCTCCCCTCCCCCTCGTCCCCGCTAGACATATTCTTCCTCGAGCAGCACTGACAAGACCCTTCATTACCATGATTCAGTCTTCAGTTCTCATCAATGGTCGTGACGCATCCCTCGACTTTGTTCATAAAAAGACTTCCGTGAGTGATATGCTCAGGATCTATGCGGGGTGCCCTGCTCAGTACGAGACTCTGTCCCGTAGAGTTCCAGTAATTATTCCGCAAATGTTCTCAAACGTGTGTATTCCTCTTGGAATTTCCGCACGTTCTCACAGTTTTGACTCTGTGAATACGCCACTGATCTGCTGAAGTATTGCATCATCAAGCACAAATCATCCAAAGGCCACGTATAATATAGCCGCACAACCTGCCGCCGAAAATAATGATACCTGACTTCATGTTGAAGAGAACGATACTTCGCACGGAATTTCGATCAGTTCATCTCGGATTTTTGGTGCTACATTTTGCATCTTACCCTGCTAGGTTGACAATGATTACTTGCGAGGGATATTAGGAGTCCTACCGGTGGATTGTGTCTCCCGAGAGTTGTATCGGAAATCGCGGCTGCAATTTCGCTTGCCTTTCATGGTGGGTCAGCTTATTATCGCTTCCATGTGATGGCGGGTTAGCTTATTATCGTTTCCATCTGATGGTGAGTCAGCTTATTATCGCTTCCATCTGATGGTCGGTCAGCTCATTATCGCTTCCATCTGATGGTCGGTCAGCTTATTATCGCTTCCATCTGATGGTGGGTCAGCTTATCATCGCTTCCATCTGATGGTGGGTCAGCTTATCATCGCTTCCATCTGATGGTGGATCAGCTTATCATCGTTTCCATCTGATAGTGGGTCAGCTTATCATCGCTTCCATCTGATGGTGGCTCAGCTTATCAACGCTTCCATATGATGGTCGGTCAGCTTATCATCTCTTCCATCTGATGGTCGATCAGCTTATCATCGCTTCCATCTGATGGTGGGTCAGCTTATTTTCGCTTCCATCTGATGGTGAGTCAGCTTATTATCGTTTCCATCTGATGGTCGGTCAGCTCATTATCGCTTCCATCTGATGGTCGGTCAGCCTATTTTCGCTTCCATCTCATGGTGGGTCAGCTTATTTAAGCACTCGACCACACACCAGACCATCTATGGAACCATGAAGGGTAAGGCTAAACCTTTCGCTTTCGATAACATGCGTACATTGTGCTTATGTTCAGAGAGTCACCAAATCGAGACTGTGGCTAGTTCCAAGTATATCCGTAGACCGTTGATGCTGCTCAATGGCCTCAGTGGTCTTCAGCGGAATGATGTACAGCCACACCCCTTCACTTCCCCACGAGCGGAAACATAGCCGAGTATCGGGCGCGCCTGCTTATACGAACGGCTGTGAGCCGGCCCACTGTTCAGGCAATCAGTGGTGATGAATGGCAGTGAGTGTTAGTGAGCGACAGTGAGCGGTGTTGAGCGGTGGTGAGCGGTGGTGAGCGACGGTGAGCGATGGTAAGCGGTACTCACAGCCACGACAGAGTCATCTGTAAGCGGTTCTCACAGCCACGGCAGAGTCATCTGTAAGCGGTACTCACAGTCACAGCAGAGTAACCTGTAAGCGGTACTCACAGTCATGGAAGAGTCATCTGTAAGTGGCATTCACAGCCACGGCAGAGTCGTCTGTAAGTGGCACTCACAGCCACGGCAGAGTCATCTGTAAGTGGCACTCACAGCCACGACAGAGTCATCTGTAAGTGGCACTCACAGCCACGACAGAGTCATCTGTAAGTGGCACTCACAGCCACGACAGAGTCATCTGTAAGTGGCACTCACAGCCACGGCAGAGTCATCTGTAAGTGGCACTCACAGCCACGGCAGAGTCGTCTGTAAGTGTCACTCACAGCCACGGCAGAGTCATATGTAAGCGGTACTCACAGCCACGGCAGTCATATGTAAGTGGCACTCACAGCCACGGCAGAGTCGTCTGTAAGTGGCACTCACAGCCACGGCAGAGTCATCTGTAAGTGGCACTCACAGCCACGACAGAGTCATCTGTAAGTGGCACTCACAGCCACGGCAGAGTCGTCTGTAAGTGGCACTCACAGCCACGGCAGAGTCATCTGTAAGTGGCACTCACAGCCACGGCAGAGTCGTCTGTAAGTGGCACTCACAGCCACGGCAGAGTCATCTGTAAGTGGTACTCACAGCCACGGCAGAGTCGTCCGCGGTACGGCGGCCTGCCCGGGTCGCCGCCGACAGAGTCATCTGTAAGTGGTACTCACAGCCACGGCAGAGTCGTCCGCGGTACGGCGGCCTGCCCGGGTCGCCGCCGACAGAGTCATCTGTAAGTGGTACTCACAGCCACGGCAGAGTCGTCCGCGGTACGGCGGCCTGCCCGGGTCGCCGCCGAGAACATGCTGAACGGCGACTTCTTGGACGCCTTCGAGTCGATGCTGCGCGACGTGTCCGTCTGCAATGCAGCCGGCATCTGTCATTATCTGCTGTCCGGCCGGTATCTGTCATCATCTGTTGTCCGGCCGGTGTCTGTCATCATCTGTTGTCCGGCCGGCATCTGTCATTATCTGCTGTCCGGCCGGTGTCTGTCATCATCTGCTGTCCGGCCGGTGTCTGTCATTATCTGCTGTCCGGCCGGTGTCTGTCATCATCTGCTGTCCGGCCGGTGTCTGTCACCATCTGCTGTCCGGCCGGTGTCTGTCATCATCTGTTGTCCAGCCGGCATCTGTCATTATCTGCTGTCCGGCCGGCATCTGTCATTATCTGTTATCCGGCCGGCATCTGTCATTATCTGCTGTCCGGCCGGTGTCTGTCATCATCTGTTGTCCGGCCGGCATCTGTCATTATCTGCTGTCCGGCCGGTGTCTGTCATCATCTGCTGTCCGGCCGGTGTCTGTCATCATCTGTTGTCCGGCCGGCATCTGTCATTATCTGTTATCCGGCCGGCACCTGTCACCTCACAGTATCCAGGTGCATATGCTTTACATGGTCTTGACTGAATGTATTCCTTAAAAACAACGAAATGCAAATGTCTATGCGAATAATATTGCCCGAACTGTTCATATACAAAAGCACATTTGCAAGCAGTAATGGATTCCTTGCACATGCACTACATTTTTGTTCTTAAATAATAACTTTCATGAAGTCAGTTTTAGTTGCAACTAGTCGCATTTATGAACACAATGAATTATGAACAAATATACATCTGCTGAGTGCCAGTTGTTCTAAATAGACAAGAAGCAAAAACAGCACACTTAATTTTCAGCGCACTCCCTTGTGTCTAATTAACGTGAGAACCTCCACAATTCATGTCCATATACAATCACTTACCTTTTCGTTTTGTGACAGAACAACATCGCATGGCAGGGTACCTGAAAAAAGCAATCAAAAGTTATGAAGGCATGACATGACGGCGGGTATGAAGGCATGACAACCACCGTATTTTTAGAAGACGGCGAAAACGAAGTTCCTCCACGAACGCCAGCTCAAGTCCGATGCTGAGGGCACTTTCACCTACTGGCTGCGGTGAGCCGCTATGGGCATTATCTTGTACATACGACAATTTTTCACAGATGGCGATGCGGTTGTGCAGTTATGCGCATCCATATCGGACAGTACACTGAACTCTACACGACGACGTGAAAGGGCGAGTGGTTGCTGGACACAACCGCATGCTTAATGCCAGGATAATCCACCTCAAAGTTGAGCGACCATATACAGTAGTAGAGGATTAATTACATGCGGGCAGCCGACTCGCCGCTATATGCCACTTATCCAGTTCTTCGTGTGAGAACTGTGGATCGATTAAGTTACATTATGGAGCGGCCTCAATGTGCCTGGGACCATTTCCATGAATATCACTGTTGTCCATATTGTTCCTAGTGAGCGGCCTCAATGTGCCAGGGACCATTTCCATGAATATCACTATTGCCCATATTGTTCCTAGTGAGTGGCCTCAATATGCCTGGGACCATTTCCATGAAAATCACTGTTGTCCATATTGTTCCTAGTGAGTGGCCTCAATATGCCTGGGACCATTTCCATGAATATCACTGTTGTCCATATTGTTCCTAGTGAGTGGCCTCAATATGCTTGGGACCATTTCCATGAATATCACTGTTGTCCATATTGTTCCTAGTGAGTGGCCTCAATATGCCTGGGACCATTTCCATGAATATCACTGTTGTCCATATTGTTTGTTCCAAGTGAGCGGTCTCAATGTGCCTGTGATCATCTCAATGAATATTACCATTGTTCGTAGTGTTCCAAGTGAGCGGCCTCGGTGTGCCTGGGACAATTCTCGGGAACACAACAATGGAGGCGCCTGTTGTCATTGTGTCCACTATCGACAATGCCACTGTGTGAATTGGCATGCATTTTGCTGTTTGGAAATGCACCATTGTTGATTAGTTGCAATGCAGCTGCAATGAAATGCAACATTTCATAGTTGATGCTGATTTGAAATGTCGCATAATACTGTTCTTGTCATGCAATTTACCACGATCTATTTATCCAATTCTTGAAATTGTTGAAATTATCGCCGGCTCGTGCGCACGTGCCGCTACTTCTTGATGACGTACATATCTACATATCTACAATGACGTCTCTGAATCAATGCTTTGTCACAGGCAAGCATGTTCTCTCTTCTTTGGTGCGGACAGGAGAGGACATCGAAGGTGCCAAAGAAAGTGGCCAACGCACCCGCACGGTGTCGAGCACGGCACTATTGTGCTGGGCATCGCTTTGCTGGGTAACATGGTCAATAGACTATGAACCTGCGCGGGATGCGGCTGCATGCTGAGGCTGTGTGGGTCGCCTGGTGACATTGCGCACAATTCCCATGCTGAGGCTGTGTGGGTCGCCTGGTGACATTGCGCACAATTCCCATGCTGAGGCTGTGTGGGGTGCCTGGTGACATTGCGCACAATTCCCATGCTGAGGCTGTGTGGGCGCCTGGTACATTGCGCACAATTCCCATGCTGAGGCTGTGTGGGGCGCCTGGTGACATTGCGCACAATTCCCATGCTGAGGCTGTGTGGGTCGCCTGGGACATTGCGCACAATTCCCATGCTGAGGCTGTGTGGGGCGCCTGGTGACATTGCGCACAATTCCCATGCTGCGGCTGTGTGGGTCGCCTGGTGACATTGCGCACAATTCCCATGCTGAGGCTGTGTGGGGCGCCTGGTGACATTGCGCACAATTCCCATGCTGCGGCTGTGTGGGTCGCCTGGTGACATTGCGCACAATTCCCATGCTGAGGCTGTGTGGGGCGCCTGGTGACATTGCGCACAATTCCCATGCTGAGGCTGTGTGGGTCGCCTGGTGACATTGCGCACAATTCCCATGCTGAGGCTGTGTGGGTCGCCTGGTGACATTGCGCACAATTCCCATGCTGAGGCTGTGTGGGGCGCCTGGTGACATTGCGCACAATTCCCATGCTGAGGCTGTGTGGGTCGCCTGGTGACATTGCGCACAATTCCCATGCTGAGGCTGTGTGGGTCGCCTGGTGACATTGCGCACAATTCCCATGCTGCGGCTGTGTGGGGTGCCTGGTGACATTGCGCACAATTCCCATGCTGAGGCTGTGTGGGTCGCCTGGTGACATTGCGCACAATTCCCATGCTGCGGCTGTGTGGGGCGCCTGGTGACATTGCGCACAATTCCCATGCTGAGGCTGTGTGGGTCGCCTGGTGACATTGCGCACAATTCCCATGCTGCGGCTGTGTGGGTCGCCTGGTGACATTGCGCACAATTCCCATGCTGAGGCTGTGTGGGTCGCCTGGTGACATTGCGCACAATTCCTAATGTGTATCCAATAAGGGCTTGTGTTGACTACAGGAGACGAGTCTGCGTGAAGCTAGAAAATCGGATATTCTGACCGAGCATGATTTAGTCATATCTTGCTGAGCTTGTGTTCCGTGTACCCCTTGTCTTGGATAAGGCTATTTTCTGTTGTTTTCGCTGAGCTCCCGACTAAATGCATGCTGGAAACATGGGCTATGTTGCATTAGACGAAAGCGAAGGATGTTCGGTTCCTTACAACACTGCCAGCTGAGCTGTTATACAGCGCGCGTGTGACGTGTACATAACGTGCATAACGTGTATATGTATAAAGCTGTCATTATTTAATCCTAAGTAATCACGGGAAGTCGAAAATCCACACCATCAGCACATCTTGAACCCACAGCCATTCAGTTCGAAGAAAATGTTGACTATTGCGTCGTCGGCTCCGTTACGGCACACGAAGCGTGCTGCTGCCTTCAAATGACCTGATTAATCGGTTCCGCAGACATCCGGTAATCTTAGGTGTGCCGATAGAGAAGCATCTCTTTGAAGAACTTTCCCTTCTCGTTTCCGGTGCATGTCTTGACGGATTGCCCAGATCCGGCAGCAGTTGCGCTCCGCCCGCCAGCCTCCAGTCGCGGTACGATGTCCGAGCATGTGCCTGCAGCAGGGGGAACCATAGCACACCTCTTGCCCTCGCCCACCGAGCGCCCCTAATGGGAGCATTTTGTTGGTGCTCAGTGGGCGTAGGGTTGTTGTTGAAAGCCGTGCAAAGTTAACAGGACAGCCTCCATCTCCTCGCCTCAGCCATGCTCTTCAGGAATTTCTTCTTCTGCTTATGGGCACTTCGTGTTTTTTCTTCTTAAAAACGAGAAGTCACAATATGCTTCGGAATGTATATTGCATGATTCATCCGTATGGAAGTTGTACTCTGCATAAATTCATGTTGAATCTTTTCTTCGCCAAAATTAGACATCAATTGATTTCGAGGAATAGCACGAAACATTGTTTCAAGTAACACGAGAGGTAGTGTAGTTGATGTCCGAGTGCCATAGTTGATGAAGTATCAAGGTAGTAGGCACGTTTCGGCGGGATTACATCCGGGATCGCAGTGCAAGCCAGCTGTGGCGAAGGTGAGTCTAGCCGATGCACGTTGCACGGTCTGGCGGCACCAGCAGACGATAACATTCCGAACGTGCAGCAGGAAGTACATGCGTCAGCACTGCAGACCCAGTGACGCCACCTCCCCCGCACACTGCCACCACCGACATACACCCACCCTGCCAAAGCTGGGGTGGCCAGCAGTCCCCAGCCCGTGCGTGGGGCAGGGTAAGGTGTAGCTCACCGGCCGTGATGCCTATATTAATGGCATGTCAAGGGTTATTCCAGGTCATTGATCTAGCTTGACTTCAGGTAATTTTTTTCGGCGTTCGTGTCGCCAATGGTTACATTTGATGCTGAAGCTGAATTTGGCTTCCATCCCGCCTTTCAGTGCAAAACAAAGTAGTGTTTTCGGGCACTATTTCGCAGGCTCCAAAAAAAGGCGTGCCACATCCTGTGTTTTGTGGCCAGGTGAACATGGTCAGCTCCTGTACTATGTGGCCAGGTGAACAGGCTCAACTCCCACCCTCTGTGGCCAGGTAAACAAGGTCAGCTCCTGTGTTCTGTGGCCAGGTGAACATGGTCAGCTCTTATGTTTTGTGGCCTGATTAACATGGTCAGCTCTTGTGTTTTGTGGCCAGGTGAACATGGTCAGTTCTTGCGTACTGTAGCCAGGTGAACATGGTCAGCTCCTGTGTTCTGTGGCCAGGTGAGCAGGCTCAACTCAAATGAGCGTACTGACAATAGGCGAATGAAACAAGAGGTTCAGAATCGTCGGCTCATATGGATTGCACGATGCTTTCTTTGAACGTGCACGGTGCATGCCGGGGGAGTGTCCTGTGTTGCAGACCGAAGTTGTCAAACTGGTTCGCGGCTCGTTGGAGCGTGCACCGGCATCGAGGACAGACATGCACTGACGAGGACTGACGCGATGGCCTCTTGGGTAGCACCGCTGGCACCTCTACATGTACATTACACCGAGTTATCACAAGTCCGTGACTTAATCATGAGCAGTAGATGCACTACTGACCAGCATCCTCGCAAAAAGTCGCGTACATCTCGAGAAATTGAGATGCTATGAAGTATGATTGGCTAATCTAGCTGATAGGTATTGACATTAGCTGATAGGTATTGACATAGCTGATAGCTGATAGGTATTAGCATTATGTTGTCGTAAATTGTGTCGCTGTTTCGGAATTGGACATTAACTACCGCCATGACCAACATGAATCGCTGTATGTTTGAACTGAAGCTCAGGATCAGGAGCAGCTGTGAACAAGTGTCGTGCAAGGACTGCCAGGAAAATATACTGAGTCACCCGACAAAACTTACGTTTTGCTGTCTGAGCTTATCAGATTGCCGTCAAACCTGATATTTAGTGATGCTGGAATCCGGGCATGCCCGGCTAGGCACAAACTGCCATCAGGATGTCACTATATCCCAGGAAAACTAAATCGAAAAGAAAGTAAGGAAAGCCAAAGGGCTGGACTTGCCACCCTGATATGTCAATGCGTTTGCTCCAAGCATTTCTGCTCCGGCAAAGAGACTGCAAATGGAGCTTATTCATTGTGTTTGGAAGTTCCTGTATCCAATTTATGGCGTCTGTCGGGTAAAGTATCAGATATGGAAGGCATTGGCACAAAATAACCCAACCGATATCGATAATAACCTCACCCAGAGATGGTC